>JADRCD010238259.1:0-66381 GCA_019843815.1 Montemys delectorum
AAAAAAAAAAAAAAAAAAAGTTAATGAAAGATGAAAACTATGCATCTAGGCATGATGGCAGAATTATAAGTTTGAACACAGACTAAGTTACATAGTGATGCCCTATCTCAAAAACAGGGAGGAGAGGGCTCTACTGGGGATGTCTGTTAAACAGTACAAACTTCAGTTACATTTATCTGGAATATTTTACAATGACACAAGTTTTCTGAGATAAAATATACCACTTTTAAGCATTGACAAGAAGCTTAAGTTAGAGCTATCTAAGTCTTAGTGGAAGAAGTTGTCTGTGGTTGGTCTGATAAACCCATGTTTTCAGCTCAGTCCATTAAAGCTTGATTATTTACTAAAGTGCAACCTAGTGCTCAATACTGAAGGAAAGTATTTAATTAAAAAAAAGTCCTATTGATCAAGTATATCAGTGCATCAATGCTTCACTGCATTAGTATCGATCAACTTAGCACACATCTGCATGGGCAATATGCTTACAATAGACGGTAACTCATTAGACTAAAGCATGGTTATAAGTTTGGCAGTCTTCTACTTTGAGAGCAGTGTGACCTCAGCGAATGCTACCACCAGCGAACAGATGCTGCAGTCTTATGTTGACTTAAGATGTTTCTTCTGTTGTGTTATGTTTCTGATTTTTACTTGGTAATGTTTCCAGTACAAAAAGTCACACATTTCACGTAAAGGAAGTAAATCAGCTCTAATTAATTCTGTATTTAGCTGGTATAATTTCAGTGGTGCTCGGGATGTTTGTGTGGGTGGATAGAGCTGGATTCATGTGTTGAGAGTTTGTTATATTACTGTGGGAGGATTAGATCTCACTAGTGTACTAGTTCTTCTTAATTTGTTTTCTACTCTCAATCCTCCCTAGATATTTGAAATTATAATCTTCCCAAGTTTAATTATGGGCTCCAGTATAGTGAGTAGCCAGTTAGACCTACCTCTGATCCATTTTTATTTTTCTTAATAATAATTTATAATAATTATAATTAATAATTTTGCATTTTATTCCACAATTCATTTTTCTTAATTGCGAATATAAATTTTCAATGTGACAATCTAAGGAGAGTATTGGAAAGATGACGCTAATTATCACTCGAGTCCTTCTGCCTGAAGGGAAGAACGATGCCACTTCCTTGACCCTTCAGTCCTGTGTATGTTTAAGGACAAGTTTTCCTGTGCCTAGCAGTAACTTCTGTGTGCCCATGACCTGATGGAAACGACTTAAAGGGGAGAGTTCTTATTCAGCTCATGGTTTCAAAGGCATAGTTAGTGTACTGTGCTGTGGAGGGCATGGCAGAGTGCTAAGTGGGAATCAGGGTTTATTTGGGTTCCTTTGGGAGCACAGACAACTGAAGGGCGGCTGTGTCATTGAAAGCCACATCTCAGCATGGACAGTGTGACTCTTGGAAGCTTGGGTTTCTAGAGCTCCCTGTAGACAGTCATCATTAGTCTTCAGTCTCAAGCAGTTGTTGCTTATATAACCTTGGGAGGAGACCTGTGAATCTTAATGAGCAATCTGTTCAGTTTGGGACACATTGCTTGGTGTATGCTGGTGTAAAGAGTAAACATTCATAATGAAAGGAATGTTTCTACAAGTAGTTAGAGACACTTGTAGAAAGTTCTAGGGTTCAATTTACTTCATCCAGTTTTATTTTGTTCTGGTTTGTTTTTTGGTTTCTGGAGACAGGGTTTCTCTGTGTAGCCTTGGTTGTCCTGGAACTCACTCTGTAGACCAGGTTGGGCCTGAACTCAGAGATCCACCTACCTCTGCCTCCAGAGTGCTGGGATCAAAGATGTGTGCCACCACTGTCTGGCTCATCCACTCATTTTTAAAAATGAACTTATTTTTGTGACATCAACAAGTACCTGAGTGTACTTTCTTCGCAGTGTGAAAAGGGGTGAACACAGCAGAATTCAATTAAGAAATTCAATGTTAAATCCTCTTTTAGTGGTAACTTCTTGGTTGCACAGCTTTTGGTATTTTTCCTGGGTTAAATGAGTTAAAACTTTGGCAGTTTGACAATGCGTGGGCTGCACTAATCCTTGCTTTTAAATTTCAGCCCTTTTTAAACTCTTCCTCAGGCAGGGTATGAACATTCATTTTCATGACCATGATACTCTTGCTAATATGCTCCACATGTAATATCAGTGTATCATATGAACTACAGTTATGTTCTGCCCTTGCTTTTTGAATGTGTGTGTGTGTGTCAGGTTCTCATGTATCCCAGGCTGGCCTCAAGCTTGCTGGCCAAGGATGATCAAGAACTTCTGGTCCTCTTACACTTCCTCATGGTGAGATTGGAGTAGCACTACTGTACCTGGTTCATGCAGCAGCACTGGGGATTGGCCCCAAGACTTTGTGCATGTGAGGCAAACACTCTACCAACTGAGCTATATCCCCAGGCACATCTTCTTATATTAAATTAAGAGGACCTTATGACAATTTGACTGATATTTGGGAAGATCTCAAATTTAAATGAATTATAAAAAGCTCTCTCTGGCTAGGCTGCTTTGAGGACACCATCTGACAACTGCCTAGTCGGAGGAGTTGAGTGTTTTGTCATGTAAAAGGGTGTTGTTGACCAGAGCTCTTGCATGCAGGTGATGTAAGTCAAGTGGGCAGGGATGTGATAAGTGTCTTTTTTCTTCTAGAGAAGGTGATTATAATACACAGTAGAAGTGACTCTGTTGAAGAAAAAAAAGGACTTGTGGTGAAGAGAACCAGTGGCTGAGGGCCAGTTTAATATTATGCTGGTTCTTCACAGGGACCACACCCACACTGATGAGATAGATAGTTTTATCCTCACCATACAGGGAAGAGCTTGAGGCTTGTATAAATTTGTATTTAGGGTCACACATGCAGGAAGTAACAGGGCCTAGATTTATATTGACAATTCTCATTATGCAGTGCTGTTCATTTCCACCTTACTTTCCTGTGACTCTAGGTTGGTCACTCTGACTTACATTTCATCATACCAGAGACTCTTTGTATCCCCGCCACTTTCTCCCATTGCAGTATTATCACTGTTCATGATAGTAGGTGTCACCAGGGTTCTCCTGTGCTCTGTGTATATCCAAGCAGAGGTTGACACTGCCTGGGCTCACTGAGGTGAGGTTAAATGAGGCATTGGTCACAGGAGATGGTAGTGAATCATGTCACAAGGCATGCTCATATCTGTCACCAGCTGTTAGAGAGGCTTAGAAGCCTAGCCACAGGACGTATGGGAATGTTCCCTGAATGGAGTGAATGGCCAAGGAGTCAGACATTGACCTGTGCTCAATCTTCTTTCAGTTCTGGTCGTGTTGCACAGTTCTCTTTTTATGCCAGTAGAGGGAGCAGCTCAAAGTGTTTGAGGGGAAAAACCCCCAATGTATCTTCTTAGTTATTTGTCCTATTCAGAAACTTGGTTTTCCTAAAAAAAAAAAAACAAAAAACAAACAAACAAACAAACAAAAAACCTAAAGCCCAGCCTGGGATGTTCGTAATGGTTTAAGCTTAGTGATCTGGCATAAGCATAAACTTTGTGTTCTCGTGAGTGCTGAATCAATGACATTTTGCTGTCTAGATTGCCTGTTAGAGGGTGGGGCTGAAGCTTGTGGGACGTGCAGGGTTAGAACTACAGTCTTGATGCAGAAGTGTATCCTTTCTGAAGGAAAGGCAAAGATATTGTATTAACAGCTTTGAGCTAAATATAGAAGAGAGAGGAAGTGGCTCGCTGCTCTTTGCCCTGAGCAGAATTCTTTGGAGAAGCTGGAGCCAGAATGAAGCCTTCAGTTGAAAAGTGAGACTTGACAATTCAGAAATGCCTTCCTGCCTCTCCACTCCACAGAAACATGTGCACTCTTTTAAAGCGCCAAGCCTTCTCCACCCACAGCTTCTAAAGGGTGTCTTTTTTCCTAAGCATTTTATTTAAAGATGCACACATCAATTATTATAATTTCTTATAGGATTCTGTTACTTTGTTAGGTGTTATCAAATTGATCTTGTTTATTTCAAAAGCAAACAAAAGAATGAGTAGCTGATTCATTTTCACATGTTACTTGCTTTGTTTTAGTCTTTTCCCTAAATTTTATTTATTTATTATTTCATTTTTATTGGCATGTCTCATCCTGTAGTCTGGCTGACCTGGAACTCTCTCTAGACCAAACTGGCTTTGAACTCAGGGGTGATCCTCTGACTTAGCTCTCCAAGTGCTGGGAATCAGGCATGAGCCACTACACTTGGCACCTTCCTGAATTTTTTTAAATAGGCATTGATTTTCCCCCTTTCTTTTTTTCCTTTTATTAATCCAAATAAGTGATTATATAACATTTTCCTTTCTTTCTATGTGTCCTTGTGAGCTGAGACTTGGCTTAGCCCCTTAAAAATCACCTTTTGTCCCACTCTCCCTTCTCATCCCAAAATGCATTAAAGAGAAATTCTCATTTTTTTTCCCATGAAGGGATTTTATGAGTACTTCTTATTCATAAATTCAGTAAAACTTTATTATTTTCTGGTCCTGAATTCTAATCCTCCTGCCTAAGCTTCCAGAGGACTGGGATTGCAGGTACTGTACCATTAGCTTAAGCTTCTAGGGCTAGAGAGAACCACAAACCTCCTCTGACAGTTGAAGCATATCAAATTTCAGGATTGACTAAGTCAGAGGCTTTTCAAGCCAGAAGTAAAAATTTTGGAATCATCTTGTTTTTCATCTTGTATATTCTGTTGTTGTGTTTTGTTTTAAGTTTTTGTTGGACTGGCCTAGAACTAACAGCCCTCTTCTGATTTCTGAGGGCCTGCAGTTGGGGCTTACCAGCCATCTTCTCTGTTTAGTGGAACCGCACCTTCATTTTTCAAGCTAACCGAATCTTCTTTTGTCCACTGGCTGGCTGCTCCTTCTCTGTCTCCTAAGTCTGTAACCTGACTCGGGTCTTTATCCCTTCTTGTGCTTACGCTCACTGCCTCCCCATTACTCCCTCTCGACCTTTTCCTGGTCTCTCCAATGCTATCTGAGCATTTTCCTGATTAATGCCTGTGTCAGTTCTTTAAAACCACCGCCTTCCTAAATGTTCCTACATTCCGAGTCTTAAAGTCTTGCTTTTTTTAGAGTTAAGTAATAGTGACTAACTGACCCTTTTAGTCCTTTACTAAAACCTGGAGTTAAGGCGGTATAGAGAGTCCCTGCAGGAGCTAAGTGTTAGTATATATTTGCATATCAAGGATTTTTATTGAGTAGGGATCATTTGACTGACAAGCATGTGATTGATGAATGAATAGAAAAGAACCCATGGTTTTCATTATCTACGACTGAATGAGCAAACAGTTCCTAATGTAATGAATGCTAACTCTGTTCTGGAGACTCACAAGATTGCTTTAGATAGTCAAAACAGACGTTGTGGAGGAAAAACACATTTGTGAATATTTGCATGCATATTGACAGTTTAGAGACTTTAGCTATAACTATTAATAAATCTTTGAAAGAGACAATTATGGAAGATTTAATAAGATATCAAGCAAAAATAATTTCTTAGGAACTCTTAACTTTCTGGGCATGGTGGTACATGCCTGTAATCTCAGTGCTTGGGAGACAGAGGCAGACAGATCTCTTAGTTCGAGGCTAGTCTGGTTTCTATAGTGAGTTCCAGGACAGCTGGAGCCACATATTGAGACCTTGCCTCAATAAATAAATAGATAAACACACAAATAAATAAATGAAAAGAAAGCCTAGTAATAAGATCAGTGATTCATCAGTTCTCACTCAGCAAATATTTTGTTGAACAGTTGTTTCCTGATGAGAGCTTCTAGCTGGTTGGGATATGTCCAGAAGTAAAGAGCCTTGCTTCTGTGGAGCTTAGTATTCAGTGGCAGGAGAGATGGACAATAAATAATAAACATGAGCTGTATGTATGTTAAAGGCATAGTGCTGGGCTAGGGGGTAGTCTCCTATAAAGGCTCCTGATTGTTACTGTTAATTGTCAATTTGATAGACTGTAGAAGTAAGTCCCAGGAGGCAGGCCTCTGGGCATGCTTGTCAGGGATAAACTTGGTTGCATTCAGTGCTGTGGAAAGACCCATCTTAACTGTGGGCAGAACCATTCCCTGGGCTTGGGGTCCTGGACTGGATAAAAAGAGGAAGGGAACTGAGCCACAGCATACCTTGTCCTTTTCTGCTTGTGGACAGATGTGATGAGCTGCTGTGAGCCCCTGCTGCCCTGACTCCCTGCTGTGACTGGCACCCTGCGATAAAATAAAACCTTTCTCCCTTAAGTGCTTTTTATCAAAGCATTTTTATCTCAGCATCAGGGAAAAACAAACAAGGAAGCAAACAAAGACAAGGCTGATCAGGAAACATCACTAAGAAGGCGCCATCTACCAGACAAATAACCATTTGTTCTGTAATTGTGACAACCGGGTTAGCGCCTAAGAAAATGGTAGTGTTAGAGAATCAAGAAAAAAAATGTGGACCAGATTCCAGTCCAAAACTCAGGGAGTACATAGCTAACTTAGGAAAATTGGGGGTGTGGTGTTGTCATACACCTGGAGCATTCTGTCAGCTCTGATTGAAAGATACACAAGGTATGAGATGCACAGATCTTTTCCTCTGCTTTCTCCTCTAACTTCCGTAAGTTAGAAGGGAGCCTTATTCAAACTATAATTCTTAAACCCTCTGCAGATCAAAACACTGGCTTATTAGAGTTGGTCATGGGATCATTCTTTTTTCCATACCACTTCACTGGCTTCTAAAAATAGCTTCTCCTGGGAATCTTCAGTGAGCAAGCTGTGGCACAGCATGCAGTTTCGAAGACTCCGGTTGACCATTAGCATTGCACAAACAAATCAACGCATTCTGACTAGTCAACATGTCAGTTGCCCTTTGAGCCACTAAACTAAGTGGAATACAATCATTTAGCTTCCATCCATCCATCCATCCATCCATTCATCATGCAGTACACAAGGTGCCTTGCTAGGTTCTTGAAATATAGCAACAAATAAGACTGGCCAAACTCTGCTTTCTGGGTACTTAGAATTCAGTGAAGTAATCCAATAAGATATTCTATATGTCAGTAGTTCCCACACTTCTTAATATGTCTTTTAAAATGATATGCCTCCAGAAAACTTGTATTCACTTGTGTATATTATATTAACATTTACAAAGTTTAGAAATTAAAACAAATTTTAAACATATTCACTCAGTATTGTTGCAGTTCCCAATAAACTCTACTCAAATCGACCTGGCTGTAGGGGCATTCGTTCCTTGCTACCCATCCCAGTATTCTGGGTTTTTGAATGAAAAACACACACGTGCATGCAGCCTTATATTTTAATATGCCTTAAATAGCTCAATGGCTGGGCTACCCACAAGCCTCCGTGTGGCTAACACCCCCCTAATATTCCTGAGTTATTACTTACTAAAATCTATATTCCATCGTTGTTGCCCTAGATCCGGGGGTTTTGAGGGAAGAGCTGGGACTGCTCTTCCCCTGCTCTCACATGTTGGTTGTCTCTCTGTCCTACTTTCTCAGGTGTGGCACTAACCCTTTCCCAGCATGGTGACTATTGTTCAGGAATCCTAAACGTACTGCCTCTGTCTCTCTGCCTAGCCAGTGTCCCCGGGCAACTTTATTTACCAATCAAAACCAACTGGGAACAGGGTCCCTCAGTGACTTACAAGCAGATGTGTGGATTCCAGTGTAATTTTGGGGACCAAATTAACAGAACTAGCAGTGGACAACACAGTATCAAGAAGAACCAGGCATGATTGTACACTGCTATAAACTAATGCTCAAGACTGAGGCTATAAATTTAAAGCCAGCCTGAATTGAACAATATATTTGAGTTCCAGGGCAGCCTGGGATACATAGTGAAACTATGTCAAAAAACAACTCTCAGTAACAAAATCTTGTGATATCAATAGACCCATTTCATTAATAGACATGTTGTGACAAGATAACCACCCTAGAGGGCTCAGAGGTTAAGAACATAAAACTCTTCTCATTGGGAATCAGAACATGGTTCCCAACACCCATGTTGGCAACTCAAAACTGTCTGTAACTCCAACCTAGAAGCATCTGATACCTCTGGACATCTCTGGGCTCCATGGTCACTCACATGCACACACATTGACACTTGCATAACTAAAAATAAAATATTTTTTAAAAAGAAAAAATATCAGATATGCTAGCACATACCTAAATTCCAGACCAGCCATAGCTACATAATACATAGTGAGACCCTATTTAAAAAAAAAAAAAATGGAAAAAAGAATAGCCATTCCACAGACTCCCAAACAGTGAGAACATTGACATCATGTTCTATTTTTGTAATTAATGTCAGCCTTAACAGAAGAGAGCCAAGCTCTCCTGACCGCTTCTTCATTTCACCCATTGTTTTAACTTCAATGCATGAAAATATACTCTTACATGATCTTATAGAAAAGAGTTTTCATAGCACCCTAAGAGAATTCCGAGTATTATTCTTAGATATCTTACCAACACTCAAGTGATGTCTTTTTCTTCCTCTTCTTCCTCCTCCTTTTTTGAGACAGGGTTTCTCTGTGTAGCTTTGGCTGTCCTAGAACTCACTCTGTAGACCAAGCTGGCTTTGAACTCATAGAACTCTGTCTGCTTCTGCCTCCCAAGTGCTGGAGTTAAAGGTGTGCACCACGGATAGTTTCTTAAACATTAGTTACATTTGGAATCTGAAGCTATATTAATGAAATTGATGTATATAGATATTTATTATTCTAAAATTCATGGCTTTGGCATGTAGAATGGCTCCTTTACCTAGCAGAACATCTTGTAAAATCATGTACCCGATGGTCATTTGGGGAACTGCTTCACCTAATTTTGCAATTCCTACATAGATGTTGATACTTTTCATTGTATGATATAGAAAACTGACATTTGTTGAAAACCCAAACTCAGCAGGAAAGGCTTGGAATTTTAGGAATTGGTCAGATGATGGTGGAAAGAAAATATACATTTTCCAAAATTCCATTGTTAATTTGAAACTTTGAATTTTGTAGTTGGCAACAGACTGTAAAATCTCCCTGGAATACAGGCTGTCTTTATTCATTCTGAGGGACATACCTGGCAGATACCCCAAGTGTGAATAATTTTTCTCTTTGAATTTTGTTGTTTGTTTGTTTGAGACAGGGTCTTCCTGTGTAGTCCAAGCTGGTTTGAAATCACTGTGTAGTCCAGGCTGTCTTTGAACTTGTGTTGATCGTCCTGCTTCTTAGACTCCCAAGTGCTGGTAGGATTATCCATATGTACCATTTTGCCATGCCTGAGTATCAGTTTGTTTGTTTTTTTAATATAAAAATGATGTCCTGTGAATGCCAGGCAGTTTACAATTCACATTTTTTTCCTTGAGGTGACGTTGGTTTTAAAATGCACAGGTTTTGTTTACACCTCCTATTTGTTCTTAGAGCTGTTTGATAAACGTGGACCAATGCTTGAGATTTCAAATATGTAATGATTCCGTACGTGAATGCTAAGGGAAACAAAGTCGGCCTTTCCCCCTCCTGCCAGCATGTGGTAGGGAATTTATAAGGGCTACTCAGTCTGGAGCTATAGCCTTTACTCAAGCTCAAGGGTTTTCATCAGAGCTGCCCTTGCAACATCAGTACAGACAACACAGTTTAAAACTTAGGATGTTTAGTAAGATCTCCTTGTCCTAATTGGGTCTCCGCTGTGGTTTTATCTCTTATTTTACCTGATTTTGTTGGGGTCTGAAAAACCAAAACATCCCAGGCAGCTACAAGAATCCAGGAAAGCAAGATCTTTATTTGAATTAGGCAGCAAAAACTGACAAGTCAGAGACAACAGTACAGACTCGGGAGCTTACTGTATCCCCAAAGGCAAGTTGTATAGTGAGTATATTTAAAGAGTGAAACTATAAAGAGAAGTGGGGTGTAGGTGGCTCATTCTGTCTATGTCATGCACTCTCCCCTGAGTTAGAAAAAGGAAGTTCTCATCCCTAGTGGTGTGCTTTGCATAGCAAAAAGGGGATGAGAGGTTTATTTAACAGTCATGGTTATCTGAAGCCTAGAGACTAAATTCAGGTGCTGCTGTTGAAAATCCCTGAACTTTCCTATCTCTGGTTTTATAGTATTGTTAAGACAGAGTTTTGATATGTAGCCCAAAAGGCTGATTGAGACAAGGTTTCTCTGTGTAGCCCTGGCTGTCCTGGAACTCACTCTGTAGTCCAGGCTAACTTTAAACTCAGAAATCCTCTTCCTCCCAAGCATTGGGATTAAAGGTGTGCACTACCACCATCTGGCTGAAGTTGAATTTTTTTTTGAAGATTTATTTTATTTATTTTTATGTATATGAGTACACACTGTAGCTGTACAGATAGTTGTGAGCCTTCATCTGATTGTTGGGAATTGAATTTAGGACCTCTGCTTGCTCTGGTCAACCCCGCTTGCTCAGGCCCAAAGATTTATTTATTATTATATATAAGTATACTGTAGCTGTCTTCAGATGCACCAGAAGAGGGCGTCAGATCTCGTTACAGATGATTGTGAGCCACCATGTGGTTGCTGGGATTCGAACTCAGGACCTCCAGAAGAACAGTCAGTGCTCTTAACCTCTGAGCCATCTCTCCAGCCCTACAAACAGTTTCTTAATGATTTTTTCTTCTGGCTGTTTGTTTGATTATTAAAACATATCCTTTTTTAGGCTGTGTGTCTAACAATAATATCTAGTTATTTTAGCCTACTTTATGAACTGGTGTAAATATATTATACAACTTTCTTAAACCTCACAACCTCCTGAGAGTACCATCCTCACAGGCGATACTGTCATTCCACAGCACAGATGAGACACACATCAAAGTCCAGGTGAATAAGGGTAGAGCTAGGAATGACGCGAGTTTGGATCCAGGAGCCACCCTCTTGGCCTTTACTTCATAGAATAATAGAAGTGATAATGATGAGAGTGATTTTGTGGGAAATTGAAACGGCTTAAAGTAACCTTTGCCAGAGTTGATTTAATACTTTATGGATTTTCTTTGTCTATTTTATGTGTGTTGATATACTAGTATCTGCACAGGCGTAGTCAGAGGACAACTTGTAGGAGTCAGTTCTCTCCTTGCACTGAGTTGGATATTAAACATAGGTCTTCAGACATGGCTGCAAGCACCTTAACTCCTGAGCCACCTCATGAGCCTTTGAATCTCACTCAGTAAGTGCAAGACAGCATTCATGTGGGGCAAGGGGAGGCTACAAGTCAACTGTTGGGTGTCTCCCTCTGTCATTCTCCATGTTATGTTTTGATACAGGATCTCACTGAACAGGAAACTATCTATGTTGGCTGGCCAGGGAATCCCTAGAATCCCCATGTCTCCATTTTCAAGTGCTGGAATTACCTTTTGATTGGGTACTGGGGATCCAGTCTCAAGTCCTTGTGTTTGTGTGGCAGGTGCTTTACCTGCTAAGCCATCTCTTCAGCCTTGTTCCCCATCATCTTTTTTATTTTTTCAAAAGTCAACACTTTTGAAAGAGACACTATGCTGGGCTTTGTGCTGTATACTTTTAATCTCAGTACTTGGGGAAGGCAGGAAGGAGATTCCTACCAGTTCTAAGCCAGTCTGGTGTATAAAGTTAATTCCAGGCAAGAGAGAGGGAGAGAAAGGGAGAGACAGAGAAAAGAGAGGAGGAGAGGAGGAAGGGGAGTGGGAGCAGGAGAGTGAGTATCAATAATATATTGTAAGAGCAAGTATTGTTTTATAAACCTAATGTTCTGGTTTTATATGTACATATGTATCCATACACTTGTATATGTTAACCAGGACATGCTATAAATATGAACCATAGACAACCCCCTGGCTCAGAGGGTGTAAAACAGGCTCTATCAGGTATGAAGAGGCATAGTGCATGTTAGAGAACATTTCGAGATGAACTTAATATCTAAAAACATCTGTAACATTCACCTCTAATCTTCTTACCTCAAGAGCCTTTTTGAGTACATACGTGTACACACACACACACACACACACAGGTTTTGGCCATTTTTCGTTGTAATTAGTGGTTTTGTATCCCCTTTAGGAGCTATTTATTTCCTATATCAAAATACGAAGATAGTCTCTTTCACTTCAAATTTTATTTTTTCTTTCAAATTACAAACTAAAGAAAACATTTGGCTTTGGTTTATGTATAGTACAAGGTAGGATTATATTTCATATTTCTTCATAATTGTCCTAGTGCCATTTACTAAAGAGTTGTTTCTTATTGCACATTAATGCACATTTGTCTCAAAGCAAGTGTCTGCATACACATTGGGAACTAATTCTGGTTTCTAATCTCTTTCAATTCATTTATTCTTGCTTCAGTAGCTAATGATAACCTTGAACTTGGAATTGGCCTTTTGGGAAAATATTATCTATCAACTGAGCTGTACTTTTAGCCCCATATTTTCTTTTTGAAACTTGAGGACAGTTTTATTGGAGTTTGATGGAAAAGTACCATAGGGCTGTCAAGTGAGCAGATCTCTGCAGCCTCCAGGAGGGAGCTGACTGAGAAAAGGCGAGACCTAGAGGTGGTGCAAGCCAGTGGGTCAGCAACGAGGTCTGTGGGCAGCTGCATGGGGAGGAGCAGCTCTTCAGAGTGAGTGAGCATGCCCAGTTACAGCCAGGCCTAGCTTGTGGCAGGCTCGGCAGTGAGTGCTGGTCAGTAACTGCCCATGTTCTCACACAATCACTTCATAGACTTTTTACTTGGCGTAGACTCTCTGACAAGGCATCTCTTTCTTCAGAAAGGTCTGTGTTACTCTGTACTCTTCTGCAGTTCTAGAAGTTTTAGAATGAGCTTTGCAAATCTCAAAAAATGATTTTTGAATTTTAATTAGCATTTTATTTAATCTAGAAATTGAATTAAAATTGAATATTATAGAATGGGAGTGCTTCATGAATGTTATGTTTCCATTTATATAGGTTATATTTGCTTTATTATAATGCTTGCTTTAAATTTTAAAAATTATATTTAAAAATCTTAATCTTGGGCTGGTGAGATGTTTCAGTGGGTAAAGGCACTTGCCACCAAATATGGTGGACATGACCTGAGTTTGACCCAGAGACCCACATGGTAGAAGGAGAAAACTAACTTCTGAAAGTTGTCCTGAAATGGTAAGTTTCCCATATCTGTGCAATACAGCCATTAGCATTAAAAATGCTAATGTAAGGCAGGCAGTGGTGGCACCCGCCTTTAATCCCAGCACTTGGGAGGCAGAGGCAGGCGGATTTCTGAGTTCAAGGCCAGCCTGGTCTACAGAGTGAGTTCCTGGACAGCCAGGGCTACACAGAGTAACCCTGTCTCGAAAAACCAAAAGGGAAAAAAAAAAAAAGAAATAGCAAACAGAAAAACTGCTAATGTAAGGAAATTGACACTGATGAATTACCTGATCAACTGACTCTCAAGTTTCAGCAGTTGACCGAGTGATGTCCTTGATACCAAGAGAATGTAAGTTAGCTTCACTTGGCATGCCTGTGAGTGAGTGGCCTTAATCATACTTTTTTTTTTTTTTTTTTGAGACAGGGTTTCTCTGTTTAGCCCTAGCTGTCCTGGAACTCACTCTGCAGACCAGGCTGGCCTCGAACTCAGAAATCCACCTGCCTCTGCCTCCCAAGTGCTGGGATTAAAGGCGCCACCACGCCCGGCCCTTAATCATACTTTTCATTCTGGCATTTTCAATCAGAATCTTTTCTTGATGACTCTCCCCTCTTCTCCCTCATCCCACTGATGCATCCCCTCCTCTGTGTATGAGTGTAGGCAGGATTGTGGCCACAGCATGCCCGTTGAACTCATAAGACAGCTTGCAGGAGTTGGTTCTCTCCTATCACAGGCTCCAGGGATCAAATCAGGTCGTCAGGCTAGCATGACAAGTGCTTTTACTCATAAGCCACTTTGGCCACCTAGTTCTAGGCAAAAGTGTCAAAAACACACACTGGGAAAATGACAGCCTGTTCAATAAATTGTATTGACAAAATGAGATATCATCTGTCGAAGAGTTCAAGTAGATCCACATCTCCTAACCTGCATAGAATAGGTTCAAAGTGAATCAAAGCCTTTAATTTTAAAACTTTGCCTTTTTTACTTAACAGTCTGTCTGGGTCTCTCTAAAGAAATAATTCCTAGTCTTTTTAAAAAATACATATCTACATAGTTCTCTATGGTTTATTCAGCCATTTTACTCTGGAGTATTGAGAATGCCTTCAGTATTTGCTCAAGGATTTGATTCTATAGTGAATAGCCTACCTGGATTCCAAAGGCTTCTGAAATCTATGACTTAATGCCTTTCATCAATTTTTGAAAATTCTTACCCAGGTAGTGGCCCCAGCAATGAGCAGCGCAACTTGAAATTGCCAGCCATGATCCCTGAGCGGGGCGTATTTTTTAGGAACCTCCACCAAGTGAAGTCAAGATTTTCATTCAAGTCTCAGAAAGGAAGTCAGTCAGCAGGAGGCAAGACTGGTTTATTACAAACAGGCAGCATGGGAGAGTTTTGTGTGCGTGTGTATGTGAGTGTGTGTGTGTGTGCATGTGTGTGGTGTGTGTGCATGTGCACATGTGTGTGTGTGTGTGTATGTGTGTGTGTTGTTTGGAGGGTACCACACAAACTTAAGAGGAAACTCAGACTTCTTGAGAGAAATGAAGTTTCTTAGCAGCAACTGTGTATATGACTTTTGTGGGTTTTGAACTGTAGCTATGTTTAAAAGATTAAACTGTTTTGGTATATTTTTATCTGTGGTAAAGGAAAGCATGTAAAGTGATTTATGAGGTGCATTGCAGGGGGTTACAGATGAGGTGTGCTGATTATAGAATAAGTGTAGGTCAAGTAAGGTCAGGAACTCTTAAGACATGTGAGTCATAGGCGGTAAGACATCTTGAGTGTCAGCATGATTCGTAATTGTGGTAAGATTTCGTCAGAAAAACTTATACAGTATGTAATTACTAAGAGTCATGACGTGTGTTTTAACTGTAAACATGTTTCATAATCTCGTTCATGAGATTTTTCTTAGCAAATGGGGGTATCCTGTCCTTTGCAGATGCTGTCAAAAATTTTTGACACTCAGTCACCTAGGAATGCACCCAAAACCCCAGGGAATGATGGGCTCTTTCCTTTCCCATGTCCCTGTTTTATTTCTGTTTTTCTCTTTCCTCATTGAGCTTTCAGATCTGTTCTCTGTCTCCCCTGGTATTCCAGTTCTTAATTTTGATTATTATATATATTAAAATGTATTGTAGTTTGAGAATTTATATTTGGTTATTTCAAAAATAAAATGAGGAGCCAAATAGATGGTTCAGCATTTCCTGAATGTAGTTCTAAGAATACAGGAAAGGCAGAGCAACTGACTACAAAATTGTCCTCTGACCTCCTTGCTGGTCATACAATAATGCAACAATAAATAGACGAAATTTAAAAATACCGCTTGGTATAGAGTTCCTGTTAGTCTTGGTGTTCAGTTATGTGTGGCTTCATCTGCAGAAGCACCTCCATATGTATATTTGATTGGATTTACATGAGTGCTGGACTATATTTGAAAAATTGTTTATAGAAATAGAAGTCAGTACCAGGTGGTGATGGCACACGCCTTTAATCTCAGCACTCAGGAGGCAGAGGCAGGCGGATCTCTGAGTTCGAGGCCAGCCTGGTCTACAGAGTGAGTTCCAGGACAGCCAGGGCTACACAGAGGAACTCTCTCCCAGAAAAGCAGGGAAGGAAGGAAGGAAGGAAGGAAGGAAAGAAGGAAGGAAGGAAGGAAGGAAGGAAGGAAGGAAGAAAAAAAGAAAAAGTCAGCAACTGAGGGGCCAGAGAGAGCAGCCATCCATAATGAGATCTGACGCCCTCTTCTGGAGGATCTGAAGACAACTATAGTGTACTTACAGATAATAAATAAATAAATAAATAAATAAATAAATAAATAAATAAATAAATCTTTTAAAAGAAAAGGTCTACAACCTGTAGAGGAGATCTTTCGCCCCCTTTGCTAGCCAGAGTCCCTAATTAATATAGGGGGACCTTCCTCTGGGTCTACACAGATGACCAAGTAGTTGTTTGAATTTTGATTTATCCTGAGTTTCACAATGAAGCCGTTTTGGAATGCCTGTCAAGACTTAGCCTAATTTACTAAAGTCCCCTTTGCTAATGCAGTGGTTCTCAACCTTCCTAATACTGTGATCCTTTAATACTCCTGTGGTGTCGCCCAACCATAGAATTATTTTCATTGCTACTTTATAACCGTAATTTTGCTATTGTTATGAATTGTTTTCTACTGGTCTTAGGAGACCTCTGTGAGTTTCCCCAAAGGGTCACATCCCACAGGTTGAGAGCCATGTGCTAGTGGGCCCTGCCCTTCAACTCTTCTCTTAAAAAGACTTTTAGGTTCAGTTTCAAATTAATTCAGAAAACAGAGTTCCCAGATACCCTTGGCACACACACCGACAGATCTTAAGCGCGTCATTTACACAACTCCTCTTTTGGAATTTATGACATTGCCAGGCAAAGAACATCCCTAAAGGCTAGGCCTCTCCTCCAGACGCTTGCCGTCTACAAGACACCAACTAGTCATTCTTTACTGCTTTGGCTTATGGTAACTGTCTTCTCTCTGTCCTTCCTTCCCTTTTCCTTTCTCTTTCCTTCCTTTCTTCCTTCCTTCCTTTCTGTCCTTTTTTTGTTTGTTTTTTTTGTTTGTTTTGTTTTTTGAGACAGGGTTTCTCTGTATAGCCCTGGCTGTCCTGGAACTCACTCTGTAGACCAGGCTGACCTCAAACTTAGAGATCCACCTGCCTCTACCTCCTGAGTGCTGGGATTAAGGTGTGTGCCACCACCACCATCTATCTGTCTGTCTGTCTGTCCTTCCTTCCTTGCTTCCTTCCTCCCTCCTTCCTCTCTCCTTCCTTCCTTTTTTTAAGTTTATTTAAGTTAAATTTATTTTTTAACTGATACATAAAAACTTAAGATCCTGCGTATGCCTTGATGCTTAGTACCTGCAACCTGCCCTTTCTCCATCTTCCCTCCTCCCCTTCAACTCTGTGCACCCTGTCACAACTGCACCCTACCATCAACCTCTGTGACTTCCACTGTTGGGAGAATACAAGGGAGACCGTATAGTGCTTATGTGTCTATGCCTGACTTATTTCATGCATTCCTTCTATGTTGCCACAAATAATGATTTTTATTTTTGTTACTGACTGTGAATGGTATTCATCTCTGTGGAATATATGGGTATATATTTCACATTTTAAAACCCCCTCATCTGTTAATGAAGCAATTAAAAAATGATCAGTCCAGCTTTTTTGGTTGTTCCCCATGAGAATGTTGGTCTGAGGCATAAGAAATCTACCTATTATTAGACATGCTGATTCCTTTTGTTAGAATTGTTGAGTATTTTGTAATTCTGCCTAGATATTGGATCTGGGTAAGAAACTAGATGCTTCCTTAAAATGAGCCTGTAAAGGAAATGACACATTGACCTCTAATGTTTTGTTTTAGCTCGAGATGCAGACGAGCGAGAGAAGTGGATCCATGCCTTAGAAGAAACCATTCTTCGCCATACTCTTCAGCTTCAAGTAAGGGGCTTTACGTGGTGTTTGTGGTTTTCTTTTGTGGGGGAGGGGGTTATTTTTAAAATAACTGATGTAATACAATGGGAACTCAATTTCTGAGTTATCTTGCTTTTTAGTGTTACAGGCATTTTTTTTTTTTTTTTTTTTTAAAGGGCAAAATATTGATTTTTTTTTCTTTAAAAAAAAAAAAAAAAAACAACAACCAGGAATGAAGTAAGGCAGTTTTGTTAAAATGTGCCAGAATAATTTTTAAATATTTTGAACTATCAATATTGAACTATCAATAAAACCAGATTATAAAGTTAGACATAATAATTAATAAATGCTGAGAGTTTACCTCATTTTCTTGTTAATAGAATTTGGCTATTACCAAATACACATGGTTAATCCTGATTATGAAAAAAGTAAAAGTGGACTCACCACAAAATGGGCCAAAAAAAACCCTAAAAATCCAACGAGGTATGAAGTTTGTGCTCAGCTGGCTTCCATCTGTTTGTGGATTCTGTTTATTCTGAGTAGAGCTTATGTTACAGGTGGGTCTTCCCTTTGTGGCAATGAGGCTAGTGGCAGTGGTTTTGAGCCTCATGTTGTAGGAAGTCTAGGTCCATAGTCAGTTACAGTGACACGTACAGTGGCTGATGGTGACAGCATTCAGGAGGCCGAGCCAGGAGCCATCACTGAGAGTTTAAGGCCAGCCTGGGCTACAGTCTGAGATTCTGTCTTAAAAAAAAATTAATAGAGTGCTTTCACTTTAACTGTGGTTATGTGTCTGATGGTAGCCACTCAGAATTTCTTAGTCATGGAACCGAAATGTACTGGAGAAACACATTGCTAATAGGATAGAAGATGTCTCCACCCAACCTCTGCTTTAGTGGCTTCCGAATAGGGAACAGACCAGGGTGAGTAACAGAAGCAGCACATGCCTCTGTAGCATAGAGAAAATGCTTGCTTATGCCTAGCTGCTAAGGAGCTTATGGCGGTTAGAGGATTTCGTTTTATTTTTAGGCTTGAATTGCAGAAAACTGGGTGCTTTGTGACCCCCTTCTTTTTACTCTGTCTTACACTAGAAATTGCCTTGACTTGGTAAGGGTCATCTCAGGTCTTACTACTACATGCTGAGAGTTCAAGCAGGGGCTTAGAAAAGACCATTTGACGATGTGGTTATTAAGGGATGGAGACAATGAATATGGAGTTGAAGGGGTTTGTAGATTACTCTGCCATATGATTTTTAAAAGCAGTTTCATGATTATTATCAGCTTTCTTTTAGTTTAGGTAGTTCCATAAATAATACTGCACACTTTGGACAGGCTTGTGGTCCAATTAGAAGGTAGCTGTTTTACATTTAATTGTGTTGACTGTGACAGACAAGATTTCCAGCTTGCCTAGCTAAACTGATATTCAAGTGTCTGGTGTGTGTTCATCCTTAGAGCCCCTGCTTGTAGGACCCAGGCAAACCCATGGAGTGCTTTTACTTGCTCACTTTCCTTGACACACCTTAAAGCTTTCCGGCCTCTACATTCTTCAGAGTGATGCTCTTCCCCGACACCCAATGCCATTTGACTTTGTTCACAGCTTAGCTCCGAACTGATCTCTTTGGTAAAGCAGATGAGGACAAGCCCAAGGACCTTCCTGTGCTTAGCCATTGCACAATTCACAAGTATTTTTGGCAGGCTGGTGGCAGGATCTTGTTGTGTTGTCCTTGAACTCAAGATCCTCCTGCCTCTATTTCCTGATTGCTGTGCTTCTGCTCTCTTAAAAGTGCACGGAACTTCCATTGCTAGGTAACTCCTTACGTTCAGGTACCAACTTTGATCCAATGTTAAGATCAGAAGTAGAGTTTGGTAAGAAGAGAGCTTACATGTTTTGGGGACAGCAGAAAGGAAAAGATACTTTTGGAACATTTTAGATTTTGATAGCTTTGACATTTTAAGAACAGACATAATACGGAAGTTCTTTGTATTTTTTAAACTTAGTAAAGAGAGAGGATAGATCATTTAGAAATATGAAGTGAATGTTCCTTTGAGTGGACAGGACTGTCTTCTCATGGCAGTGGGATGTGGTGAAGAGCTTCACTCTGGAGCTGGAATGTCTGGTCTGTAGCCCCGTGCAGTGGCTTAGCATTTGTGCACTAACATTGACCTCTCTGACTAAATTCTGACGAGGACCGTGACAATGCCTCTTCCTTAGCATCCTTGTCATAGTTACATGAGTTCAGTGCAAACTGGAACTGTGTCTTGCTGTTGGTATAGCTGCTTAACTCTCCGCTGCCATTCATTCCTTCTCCTGTGCCTGGAAGTCAGCTAGTGCTCAACAGCTGTGAGCTACATGGAGAAATGACGGAGATGATTCGCAAGTAGGTGACATTCCTTTTTCCTGTTAGTTGTTGAGTACTTGGAGGCTGTAACTGTACTGTCAGGCACTGAGATAGGCTCTTTTGGAAGGGCCTGGGGTGGAGATTCAGCAGCCTATGTTCATTAGAATCTATATCAGTATGTGCTCCTTTGCTGGCTTTTTCTTTTTTATCAGTCTGCTTTGGTTACATAAATTCTATTAATTACCTATTTTTGTCCCTATAGCTAATTACATACATAAGCTTATGAGCCTCTTCCTCATCACTCCTGGCGAGTGCTCCCTTTTCCGTTGGACTGTGTTCCTACATTGATTAGTCAACAACATTGCTCTGTCCTGGTTACTAAGACCTGCACCACCTCAAACGTCAGAGTGCTTTCTTAGCCTCATCCCCTTCTCCTATCTTTTTTCCTCCAAACTTCTCTTCCTCATGTTGGTCTGTGCCTTACAATCCATTTTTCCCAGCCACTTTAGTGTCTTTGCAGTTTTGTTTACCTCCTTTCCCAGTGTAGACCTCATGGCCTGCCTCTTTAGCATTGCTGTTCCCAACACCATTAGAATTTGTCTCCAGACAGTTTGTATTGTGCATTTATTATTCTGTTCTCCATTCCTGACGCCACCATTGTCTCTTTCCTTTGCTTTTAGTGTCTGTTATAGGAAGTCACAAAAGTGAGGTGGCTGCATCTATCCCAATTTTAATTGTCGTCTATCTCTAATGGGATATCTACCACTATTTATAAGTCCTCCCTCCCTCCTTTTCTCCCTCCGCCTCTCCCTTCTTTCTTTCAAAAATAAAAAAAGGAGGATCATGTAGCCCAGGCTGGCTCATTGTATAGCTAAGCATGACTTAGAGCTTGACTCTCCTGCCTCCACCTTCCAAGTGCTGAGATTACAGGTTTGATCATCATGCCAGACAAGCACTCCGCCAATTGACATGTGTTTCCAGCTTCAGCAGTTTGGATGACCTCTTGCCGATTTCCAGTTGAATCTCCCACAATGAGATCTTTTCGTTAGGTTCAGAGTCCAATAAAAACCTGTTCTCAGGCTGACATTATGGCACACACCTTTAATCCCAGCTCTTGAAAAGCAGAGGCTTTTCAAGTGGATCTTGACTGGTCTATATAGTAAGTTCCAGTCCAGTCAGAATTGCATAGAGGTAACTAACAGACCCTGCCCCCTACAAAGTAACTGTTCTCCTCTTCACATAGAAAGATGTTTCTTCTTCAATGATTCTTTTTTTTAAACTTTTTATTGATTCTTTGTGAATTTCATGTCATTCACCCCAGTCCCACTCATCTCCCGATCCCTTCGTATCTGCCCTTGCAACCTCCCCCACAAAAGAAAGGGGAAAAAAAAGAACAACAACAAAATCTCATAGTGGGAGCTGTAGTGTGTCCCACAGTATACGCTTTTGTCCACATGTCTGTACTTAAATGTTCATTAAAGTGAGTCATAGGTCTAGGCTGAGGTGTCTGGCTTTAGCTACACTATCAATACTGGATCCCCACAGGAACACCTCTCAGATATCCTGTAGTTTTGCTGTGTCGTGGATATCCTGCATGGATCTGCAAGGTCTGCCCCTTCACGTGCTCCAGCAGTTCCTAGGTGGAGTAGATGCTGGGGTGGGCTAATTCATAGCTCTAGATCTGGGGTTGGGTGGTAGCTGAGTTGGTCAGCCTGCCAGCTCTCCTGCACTCACACCAGCAGGGCTTGCTCTCCAGTGCTGCCCTGGCTGGCTTTCCTAATGCTGCAGCCAGCAGGGTAGAGGTAGACCCAGCTCTCCAGCTCTCAGGACCTCAGGGCTGGCTCACCTGTTCCTGTGCTGCCAGGGCCAGCTCTGTTGTGCTGCATCTAGTGAGAGGCAGGGCTAAGGAGACGAGGGGCAAGGGGCATCTTTCCCTGGCCAGTGGCTCATCTGCTTGTTTCAATCATTCTTGAGATTTAACTTTTTTCTCTGCCTTACATATTTCCTAGGAAAAGTATTTTTTTTCCCTTCTCAAGGATCAGTGACCTTGATTTCTTTGAGACTATGGCATCCTTCCTCTACTCTGTAGCTGCCTCTGCCATTTTCATAAATTCAGCTAAACTCTGTAGGTGATTCTTAGGTCCTGTCTTCATAAAGCTTCCAGTCCCCTCTGCCGTAGGAATTTCCTAGAATTCCCTCAGCATGGCTAAGACTGAGCCTCCACCCCTTTCTTTCTCAAGCCCTCGTCTTGAAGCCTCTCCTGTCCCTGATGATGCTGGTCCGGTTCTAGAATCATGGCCTGTGAAAGCAAGTTCGTGACCTGCTAGAGCCAGCAGGCTACTTCTCTCCGAGCTGGCACCACTCCCTCACCGGGTTTCTGTGCAGTCAACGCCCAGGTTAGGGCTTTGCTGGATCTCGGCAGCTGTTCCTTGAACTATCCCAACCAATTTAGTTTCATTTGCACTATTATGTGAACAACCATCATTGATGATCTCCGAGGCATTAATACGTGAGAAAAAGCCCTCTAGAGCAGTGATTTTAGGGGTCACCCAAGACCATCGTAAAACACAGATATTTATATCATATGAACTGGCAACAAAAATGATTTTATGGTTGGGTCACCACAACATGATGAACTGTATTGAAGGGTCGCAGTGTTAGGAAGGTTGAGAACCACTAGCCTAGAGAGCTGCATTTACTTGTAGGATAAAGTCAAACTTAATAGGAGATTTGAGGCTCTCTATTGGAGTTCAGTTTACCTTCCATTTCCTGCTCTATTTACATCTGACTCTCTGCATAAGTCTTTATAGTTCCATGCTTTGCTTTGTACTGGTCTCCTTTCTTTACCAACTCCCACATCTCCCTCCCTCCCCCTGTCTGCTTAGATGCTTTTAGTCATCCACAGCCCAGCACAGCGTGGCCCTATCCTTGTGTTCTTTTGCTGTCATTATAGTAAAAGGGAATCTCTCTCCGAGCCTCTGCTGTGCTTTCACCTCTCGTAGCCCTAGAGCATGCGGCTGTGTAATCCTAGCAGGGAACATTGGAACACTAGTTTTTACTAGGAGCAGTGTAGGTTTCATGTACATCCCTCTCTTACTCATACATCTCCCTCTTAACATTATGAAGCTCATGAGACGAGAGAGAAAGCCCATTTTACTGATAATGTGCTCATGGTACATAGGCAGAAGCCTGACATTGTCTAAGCTTTCATGTGTGGTTTGGGAAGTGAGTAAGCAGAAGTGCTTTAGATCAGGACTTGGGGCCTGGCTTGGCCTTTCTCCTAGCTGTGAAATTTATGGTGATGTAATAATTACTTTTCAACCCCAGTTTTGTTTTGTTTTGTTTTGTTTTGTTTTGTTTTGTTTGAGGGGGCAGGATTTGAGACAAGGTTTTTTTCTATGTTGGTTTGGTTGCCCTGTAATTCACTATGTAGACCAGGTCTACAAATGCCTCAAACTTACTGAGATCTATCTGCCTCTGCCTCCGTGTTGCTGGGATTAAAGGTGTGTGTGCCACTACATCTAGCTTCAGGGTTAGTTTCTTCATCTTTAAAATAGTTACAGAAGGTCAGCAAAGCATCTGTATTGTAGCAATTCCACATCTCTAGCCTGTGGTGCCTGGACACAGAGGAGCCTTGTTCAACAAATACAGTTCCCTCCTTCCTGTTTTCCATTCCAGCTGTCATTTCATCTAAATCTTTCTTCATCTTTAGTCTCTTCATTCTTTTTCTGGGTCGCCCCGTTTCTTTATATCATCAAATTGTAGTAAGAGCAGTCTGCAGATAGGAAGCACAACTGAAAATCTGAGCCTTTAAATCCTGTGACGCTGGATTTTCTACTGCTGTTCTCTGTTAACCTGCAGCTCTTCTCTCTCTCTCTCTTATTCTTCCTTTCCTCTCTTCTAGCCTCTCCCCACTTCTCTTTCTCACACATCTTTTCGATTGTCCTTTGTTAACTGTGTTCTCTGACATTTCCATGCACAGTTGCTCTTGTCCCCACTGCTGTCAGCGCCTTCTCCCTGCAGACGCCCTTGCCATAGTCAGGGCTTTATCTTCTGTTTTGTGATTCACTGTCCCCTTTGTAATGCCTTTGTTGATGATGTTAGGAAGCTCCTTGGAAAGAGCCAGGACCACTGAACTCTTTAACTCCCTCTTCTCAGCCGTGAGCCTTACCTGGCTGCTGCACAGGTATAAAAAGCAGTTTTACAAACTTGAGTAAGTTCGGGCTCAAATTTTAGAAAAAAATCTGCAGGCCCCAAAGGATAGAATATGAGTTTTATGCTGTTACATTACTTAGTGAAGGCAAGTAAAAAGCAAAATGTAAATGTCCCAAATTTAAATTTTTATAAAAACATTCAAAAAGAACTTAAATATAACACAAAACAACAGAATCTAAGATTCATTTAAACTGAGCCCATGGGCAAATGCCTACACTTCTAGCATTCAGGAGGTAAGGCAAGGATTGCTGCAAGTTGAGGGCCAACCTGGGCTGGTGCGTTCCAGGCCAGCCAAGAGTGAAACCCTGTCTCAGAAAGAAAAATTAAAAATCAAGCAATTAATACAACTTGTTTACCATTTTACAAGGCTATTTACAATGTAGAAGGCAGGCATGATAACCACTGTAGTATGGAAACCTGGACTGTCAGTGAGATAATTATTGACTGTTAGGGCGTTAGGTACTCTGTAAATCTGACCACATGTGCGTTTCAGTGGAGAGTATGTCGACTTAGTCATCCCAGTCACTTCTCCCTGTTCTAACTGCTGGGGAAGCTTCTTTTATGTGACACTTGCCATGAAGTCATTTGACCTTTACGTGATATGTCGTGATATGGCCAACTGCAAGTGCTGACCTCATTGTAGACACAAATGTAGGCAACAGCATGCCTTGGAAGCCTTGCTTTAATGTTGCTACTAAGCTGATTTGACAGAAGATCATGGGGCTGGGAAGATGGCTCAGGGGTCAGAGCACTTCCTGTGCAAGTGTGAGGACCTGAGTTTGAATCCCCAGCACTCACATAAAGAAAATGCTGATCATAGCCCTGCACACCTGTAACTTCAGTGTTGTGGGGGTGCTGAGGCGGAAAGGTCCCTGGGGTTGCTGTCCAACAAACAGCCCAGTTCAGTTCAGTGAGTGACTGTCTTGAGAACTAAGGTTTAGAATAATAGAACATACTTCTTGGCCTCGAAATGCATGTGAAAACATGGGTATATGTAACATACACATACACACACACACATACACACATGCACACAGTCATACACATAGTCACATACATACATACATACACATCACCTTTTAAATAGGTGATTATACATTGTTGTAGAGATTGCTTTTGAGCTCAGTTTGAAAATTCTCAGGCAGCTGTTTAAGCATAGACTTTTATATTTTTTAAGTCTGTGCTACAAGTGAGTTGGTAATAAGATATTTCTAGTCTGGAGAGTTGTCAGTACATAAAGGTACTTACCATGCAAGCCTGGTGACCCAAGTTCAATGCCCAGAAACCATAGAAAGGTGAACAGAGAGACCTTAAGTTCCCAGAGTTGGTCTTTGACCTCTACACATACACTACAACACAGCATCCCATACTGTGTGCACACATGTGCATGCATGCATATGCATACTCACAATAATACTAAATAAATTTAAAAAATTTTTAATATAGTATAGCAAATTGTTTCTGTGATTATAAGGAACAAGAAATGGTGCTTTAACTGTTCTTAAATATACAGTTGGTGTGTACTGTACCTTATAGGTCAATAGCAAAATAGAATTTCCTTGCTGCTGTTCTACAGTTTTATAAATTACCCCAGTAAAGGATAGTCTTGCCAGTTTGACACAAACTGGCATCACCCGGAAGGGAGTCTCAAAGAGTGATGGTCTTCTAGTGGCCTGGGCATGTTTTGGAAGGACTGTCTTAATTAAGTTAACTGATGTGAAAAAACTTAGCTCACTGTGGATAGCAGGATTCCCTAGGTGCAGGAAGTCTTGAACTCTATATAAATGGGAAAATATCAGGCTGAGCACAAGCCAGAGAGCTGGCACGTGTCTATTTCTTGCTGCTCTCGACTGTGGATGTGATATGACTAACTGTTTGAATTCAGTTGCTGCTTTAACTTTCCTGTAATGATAGACCATAACCTGGAAACATAAGCCAAAATAAACCTCATTTCCCTCTGTGGTGCTTTTTGTCAGGATATTTTATCACAGCAACAGAAATGAAATTAGAGTACCCTTTTTGTGTGTTGATCTCAAACTCCTAGAAAGAAAGGCAAGAACAGCTTTTGTAAGAGTGTGGCTGAGTGAATAGGAAGGCTTGGTGGCTTGCAAACCCAGAAGTTCATTTAACCTGTGAGTAAGACATCAAAGCATGCAAAAATGAGATGTGGTAACAGTTTTCATCAAGGCTGGAAAACATGAAGTCCATGTGAAGCCTTTTTAATAATGACATACCGAAGTATGATCACGCCACAGCTGCCAAGCTCGTAGATGAACACAGACTCAGTTTTTAGGTGCATTTAGGAAAATGGCTGAGAAGCTAGTCTTTTAGCAGTTTTCAGGTGCCTTGATTTTTACCCCTTGACTTTTGTGTCTAAGTCAGATTATAGAAATCTTTCATTTAAAATTTGTTTGATTACATTTATTTATTTAATTGGGGGGATATGTTCTCATCCCCCGCCATGGGGTGGGTTGTATATGTCATAAGACAACTTGTAGGAGTCAGTTCTCTCCTACCATGTGGGTTTTGGGATCAAACTTAGGTTGTCAGGCTCTGTATAGCAGGAACAAGCAAAAGAAATTTATTCTAAGTACTACCATTTTGTTTTCAGACTCCATTTGATTAAATGGGAGGGAGAACTTAGGAAGAAACTAAGTTCAAGATCCCAGGCCCTAGAGGAGCTGGAGACTTCCCAATAACTGGACAGCTTCCGTTATAAAGAAGCAGAGCAGTTATCTGAATCCAGACATCTCAGAAACAGTTTATAAGGAAACAGTGGTCTGAGTCCAGACATCTCAAGGACAACTTCTCTATCTTTCTAGCAGAGTCAAACTAAGTTTATGTTCCCAGGCCCAAGAACCTACTCCTATCCTGATGGATGGAAACTTCTTTGCTCAACCCCTTCTGTCAAAATATGATTGCACAAAGCTAGAACCCACCCTGCTCCTCCTTGCTTTATGGTTCATCCTCTAAATATGCTGTGCAATGGCCCTTCAAGATCGCAGTTCAGCTCCCAAGCCTGTTCTGCAGCCCTGATCGATCAGTAGTGGCTTGATAACAATACATTTTATCATCTGCATTTACCTGATGTTTGAATTATGTTGGATTTAAGTGAACCCCACAACATTTGGTACGTTGGCCAGGAATCCAATCACTCTACCCAGGTCCCTTGTTTGTAATCATCTGCATTGAGCGATTTCATTTTGAAGCTCAAAACCTCCAGAGGTTTTTGTTGTTGTTGTTGTTGTTGTTGTTGTTGTTGTCTGTTTGGCACCTGTCTGGTTGGAACCTAAGAAAGGAGAAACTGGACACACAGGAGGTCAGGGGACATACTGCTTCCTCTTTGGTTCCCACTGGAGGAACACCTGGTCTGGTTCTAGGTCCCCCCTTTGGTGGGACATCTGGTTCTCTTCCCTCTCCTCCCCAATTCCATTGATTGTCCTTGGCACGTCAGTCTGTCCATGTTTTTCAGTTTATGTCTGTGGTTTCATTTAATTGCTTAATTGTTGTTCTTTGTTTCATATTTGGAGGAAAGGGCCAAGCTTCATCTGCTGGCCATTCGCCCCTTGACTTAATTTTAACTTATTTCAAGGATTTTTTCAGAAAAAAAGTGGCTGAATTGGGACAACAAAAGCTGATAAACCGATGCTGCTCTTAGAGCCCTGTGCTAGCAGCCAAGTAGGCAGGAGAAGCCCCTCCTGGATCAAGCATTCAGCAAGCCAGGGGCTGCCTGATCTGTACAAGCTGTCCCTAAAAGGGAACCCGCAGCTTCCCAGCTTTCCCGGTAAGGAAGGGGATGGCTAGCTCTGCTACAAAACCTCTGTGCCCATGACAGTTAGGGTTAGCATGGAGCAAAGTGTTCCTCCCTTAGAATTATAGCTGGAGAAAATAAGGAAAGTTTTGTCTGTCTATTTTAAATACATAAATGTATGTGCCCACTGTATGTATATTCCTGACTGGCTTGAATATATGGGTTTACTGTGTTCTGTATAGATTACAGATTGTTGGCTTATAAATTATTGGATAGGGTTAAAAATGTGTAAGATCTGTAACAAAATGTTAAAGTCATAATTCAGGGTTGGTGCTATTCTGGGCAGCAACAAATGGCATGAGCCGACCAAAGAAGCAGGTCTCTGAAGATACTTTCGAATTGGGATAATGCAAGGCAGTGGTGGAGCACGCCTTCAATCCCAGCACTTGGGAGGCAGAGGCAGGCGGATTTCTGAGTTCAAGGCCAGCTTGATCTACAAAGTGAGTTCCAGGACTTTACGGAGAAACCCTGTCTCAAAAACAAAAACAAAAACAAAAACAAAAAAACCCAAACAAACAAACAAACAAACAAATAAGCAATATATATATATATGATTTCTGTCCTGTCCTAAAAAAAACTAGGTTTAGGGCTGGTGAGATGGCTCAGCGGGTAAGAGCCACTAACTGCTCTTCCTAAGGTCCTGAGTTCAAATCCCAGCAACCACATGGTGGCTTACAACTATCCATAATAAGATTTAATGCCCTTTCTGGTGTGTCTAAAGACAGCTACAATGTACTTACATAATAATAAATAAATCTTAAATAAAATAAAAAATAAATAAAAAAAGAAATGAATGTTTAAGCCGGGCAGTGGTGGTACATGCCTTTAATCCCAGCATTTGGGAGGCAGAGGCAGGCGGATTTCTGAGTTCAAGGCCATCCTGGTCTACAGAGTGAGTTCCAGGACAGCCAGGGCTATACAGAGAAACCCTGTCTCAAAAAAACAAACAAACAAACAAAAACAAAAACAAAAAACAAAAAAAAACCACCTAGGTTTATAAAAAATAAGATTTAAAACTCTGCTTGCTTAATGAGGTATTAAAGCTGCACCTCCATGCATTCATTTACAAGAACTCTTCTTGCTTGTAGCCAAATTTTATAACATCAAAGTAATCTGCTTGGTATTGATTTTCGAGACACTAAATTGTTTACACTATTAAAACTTGGTTTTGCCTTCTAAAAATTATGGTTATGCTCTGTTTCTTCACTCTTAAAAAAAGGTTCTTTATTTTGATATTGCAAAAACACACAATTAGATTTTAAAGTCCTTTAACGAACAATTTGGAGTTTTACAGAAAATTAAGAACTAGATTTTAAAGAAAACAACTTTTAAATTTGTAAGGCTATATGGCATTTTAAAGTTTATCAGGTATTTTATTATAATGTCTTTATTAATACCTGATCTTGATGAGTAGATAATAAAAAAAAAGGTGGGTCTGGAGAGATGGCTCAGGGGTTAAGAGCACTGGCTGCTCTTCTGAAGGTCCTGAGTTCAAATCCCAGCAACCACATGGTGGCTCACAACCATCCATAATGAGATCTGATGCCCTCTTCTGGAGTGTCTGAAGACAGCTACAGTGTACTTACATATAATAAATAAATAAATAACTCTTAAAAAAAAAAAACGTGCCTAGGAAGAATCAAAAGATAAGGACCCTATGTTCTTATTTAGCTCATATTTAAATTGCTTTCAATATTTTGCTGTAATGAATAACTTAAGTTTTCCCAATAACTTAGTTTCATTAGAAAATAAAAGATCAACAAGCAAAAAAAAAAAAAAAAAAAAAAAAAAACGTAAAAAATAGGGCCACAGCTAAACACCAGAGACAAAAGAGTTCTTATGATGCAATGAGACAATGACTTCGAGTAATCTGACAAAGAACTTGTAAGTTTCTCACCCTATGGGTTACAACATTTTGGGGATCAAAAGACCTTTTTACAGGGGTAGCCTAGGATTGCCAGCATGGTTTATGATTGAGTCACCACAACGATATCAAGTAGCTCTACCTATTGACCCATCTCACCAGCCTCAAGTTGCCTACCAAGCTGACCTCAAACTTGATATTTTGCTGAGGCTGGCCTTGAACTCCTGATTCTCTTGTCTACAAAGAGCCCACCAAATGCAGGATCATAGGTATGTGCCACCATGGCCAGCGAATATAGGAATATTTCGAGAACTTTTCTTGGGTGTTAAATTAATACACAAAGTACTTTTTGAGTACACAGTTGTTTTCTACAACTCTGTCATTTCCCTTGACTTTGTTAGATTTATTTTTAGCATCACATAGAAAAATGGGCATGTTTTACTTTCCCCCTCAAGTGCCCCACCCCCACTCTCAGGCAAAGGAAATGCCTGCGGTGCAGATGGGCCATGTCTTCCACAGGTGAAATAGTGTGGAGTTGAAGCCACTTAGCTGGGCTTCCTCCGGCTTCTCCTTGAGGCTCTCAACAGAGCCTTGCACTTTCTAAGGCAAAATTTTGGCTCTTAAATTAGAATCTAGGATTCTCTAGGATTCATTTTTCTGATGAGTTTTCTTGATCTAGTTATAGCGTGTCTGTTCTGAACTCTGGGAAGCAACTAAGAGCAGATGGTACATTTTTACAGATAGCTAGAGGTTATTCCTTTGGCTGCCAGAATTCCATTTTCACTGTGTGTTTTAATAGAAATCTTGTGTATGCTTTTCTGCCTTCCCTTTATAAAAATGTTAAATTTTAAGTGGTGCATGTTCAACTCAGAACATACAAAGAGTATAGAAAAGTTATGTATTTAGTTGAGTATTTATTCAACATTCACTGTATTCTACATATTATAATAGTTGCCAAGAGTATGTCTTTATATAAAACTACCCATGGTCCTCGTCTTTATGGAGTCAATCTACTATAAAGGAGAGAGCAGAAACCATAGTGGGAATTAAATTTCTAAAATCTACAGGCTCAGCAAGTCACAGCACTTGCCATGCAAGCCTGGGGCCACAGTTCAACCCCCAGAAACTGTAAATATAGAGGAAGAGAGCTGACTCCACAGTGCTGTCATCTGACCTTCAAGCATACCTTCACACACATACACACACACACACACACACGCACACCAATAAATAAAAATATTTTTAAAATGTGATAATGACATGAACAACACATGGCTTAAAAACTTAAACTTAGTCGACTAAGTATGGTAGCACAAGCCTTTAATCCCAGCATTCAGGAGACAGAGGCTGGAGGATTGGCCTCCTGTGAGTTTAAATAAAGCCAGCCTTGTCTTACATAGTGACTTCTAGGACAGCCAGGACTACACAGAGAAACCTTGTTTCAAAAAAAAAAAAGAAATTAAACTCTGTAGAAATATATAAAATACTATAGTTTTCTCATATACTATAGTATTTCTCTAGAAATAAACATTTTCATTTTTTTTATTTTTATTTTTTATTTAAAGATTTTATATATGTGGGTATACTGTAGCTGTCTTTAGATGTACCAGAATCTCATTACAGATGGTTGTGAGCCACCATGTGGTTGCTAGGATTTGAACTCACGACCTTTGTAAGAGCAGGCAGTGCTCTTAACCGCTGAGCCATCTCTCCAGCCCCACATTTTCATTTCTAACCTTACTAATCCTGATATACTTATAATGCATAAAGATTTAAAAATTGAGTTATATAATATTTTAAATTTGAAAGTTAAATACTAGAAAGCAATTTTATTTACCTGTGGCAAAGAACTTAGTAATTTAGTAATACAAGTTTTTAAAAATAAAATCTAGAGGTTCTCTAAGAATAAAGTTAATTGACCAATGCAGAATCTTATCTATCAAAATTAGGGCAATGGTATCCATCAAATATATAATTAAATTTTGAAAAACTCATCTCTTGCCCTCTTCTTCCCTGTGTGTCCCCTAGACTGGCTCTTTTCACTTCCCTTCCAGTGTGTTGAGGCTGTTACAGCACAATACGTGGCCTTTCATTCCCCAGCAAGCATTTTTTGTTTGTTTGTTTTGTTTTGTTTTTATTTTTCGAGACAGGGTTTCTCTGTATACCCTGGATGTCCTGGAATTCACTCTGTAGACCAGGCTGGCCTTGAACTCAGAAATCCACCTGTCTCTGCCTCCCAAGTGCTGGGATTAAAGTCATGCTCCACTACTGCCCGGCTTCCCAGTAAGCATTTTTAAGCACCCAATGTTATGCCAGTCCCTTGTGAGGAGAAGCTGAGGATAGATACAGTGGTAAGCAAGACTGTGCACTATAATAGGCATCATGGGCCTGTGGAGAGTCTTCTACTTCTAATTCTGAACAAAATATTTCTGTTTGACAGTGTGTTAACTGCAGTTTCCCTTGGTGAAACATGGCAGCTTTGACTGTAAGATAGGTATTTCTTCTCCCATATGCCTAGTGATATATGTGCTCCATCTGGCCTAAGTTCCTACATAGGAATTGACTGGCTGACATCAGCTTTGAAATTTCTGCAGAGACAGACAGGCAAAAATGTTGAGGCTATATAGACCACTGCTGAAACCTGAGTTGTCTTACATCTGCTCCAGACACTTACCTCTGTTGCAGGGTCAGTGCCAAGAGAACAATTGATTTAGCTTATAACACAACAAAGCACCCTATATTTTAGAGTAGTTTTCAGTTCCAAGCCAGAGGTTGAGGGTGTGTGTGTGGGGGGCGTTCAGTGATTTCCTGTTTTTCATATTCCTGTCTCACACGTGCATGGCTTCCCCTGTTATCAGTATTTCCTGCCAGGATGGTACATTTGTTCTTACTGATGATTTCTGTGACATATTTATTATTGCATACACATAGGTTTGGTTTTGTTGAGGTTTTTTTTTTTTTTTTTTTTTTTTTTTTTTTGGTTTTTCGAGACAGGGTTTCTCTGTGTAGCTCTGACTATCCTGGAACTCACTCTGTAGACCAGGCTGGCCTCGAACTCAGAAATCTGCCTGCTTCTGCCTCCCAAGCGCTGAGATTAAAGGAGTGCGCCACCATCGCCTGGCTTGTTGAGGTTTTTTTAATGCAGTCTCATGTAGCTCAGGTTGTTCTCCATATCATTATTTCTCCAAGGATGAACATGCCTCTAACTCCTAAGTGCCGGGGTTTCAGACATGTACCACCACCACTAGCTGAAAAAAAAAGTTAAAGTTTATTCTTTATATTGCTTATGAATTTGGACAACTTTGTATCGTATGGCCTTACAGTATCATGCATAGTATTTTTCCTACCTTAAAAATGTTCTGGGTGCCAGAGAGAGGACCTAGCAATTAAGAACACCTGGGTGATCTTCCAGAGGACCCAGCTTGGATTCTTAGCACCCATGCAGCAGCTTATAACTGATAATACCTCCAATTCCAGGGGATCTGATCTCTTCCTCTAGCCTCAGTGGGCACCAGGCCTGCATGTGATTTATGTAAACACTTGCAGACAAAATCCCATACATATACAATGTTTTAAAAAGTATTTGACATTCTACCTATCTATCCTCTCTTCATACCTCTCCCTCACTGTTTATACTCTCCAGAGTTTTGCTTTGCCCCAAAATGTTATATGTAGTATTTGGAATTGTATATTCTCTTGGGACAGGTGCTTTTTAAAAAAGATTTATTTCATATATGTGAGAACACTGTCTTCAGACACACCAGAAGAGGGTATCAATCCCATTGCAGATGCTTGTGAGCCACCATGTGGTTGCTGGGAATTGAACTCAGGACTTCTGGACAAGCAGTCAGTGCTCTTAACCACTGAGCCATCTCTACAGCCCTGGGGTAGGCTTCTTATAGTTAGGAAAATGTGCTTGTTTCCTCTTGATCTTTACATGTGTGTTGGTTAGGTTTTTGTTTTTAGTATTAATAAACGCTATAGTCACCTGGGAAAAGAGAATTCAGCTTGCTTTTTCTGGATTGCTAATTGATGGGAGTGGGTAGCAGCCCTCTATAGGTGGTCCTGCCCTTGGGCAGGTCATGTAATAAAGCAAGCCAAGCAAGTACTGGAAGCAAGCAATAAGCAGAGTTTCTCTTTTTTAAAGATTTATTTATTTTATTTATGATTACACTGTGGCTGTCTTCAGACACACCAGAAGAGGGCATCGGGTCCCATTATGGATGGTTGTGAGCCACCATGTGGTTGCTGGGAATTGAACTCAGAACCTCTGGAAGAGCAATCAGTGTCCTTAACCACTGAGCCATCTGTCCAGCTGCTGAGTTTCTCTTTTGGTTTCTGCTTCAAGTTCCTGCCTTGTGTTCCCTGGTCTCCCTCAGTAATGAACCATAACCTAAACTAAAATTTCCACCCTTCCAGATGTGCTTTTTGGTCAGTGTTTTATCACAGCAGCTGAGAAGTAAAATATGATAACATGACTTGATAAATCATTTTGTCTTTGATTTATTACTGAGGATTAAATCCAAGGCCTCATAGACAAGCACACAACCACTGAGCTATATTACCAACAAGGCCATACCTCCAGATCCTTCCCAGACAGTTCAAACTGGATACCAAGCATTCATACTTATGGCCCTATGGAGGCCATTCTCATCCAAACCACTATAATCACATTTTATCAAATATAAATTAAGACTCAAGACAATTACTAAAGAACTCAAATAATAATGTAAAATTTTAGCTGTGGTGAATTCCATGAAAAAGTTCCATGGGCTACTGATGACCCAAAATTGGAAGAATTTACATTGTTTGTGTAGAGATGAGGGTGAGAAGTAAATTGAGAGTCAAAAGTTGTCAAGGAGATAGCGTGAAAGAAAAGCAGCTGTCCTTTAAGTTGGAAGGTCCTTGGCAAATTAAAGAAGCTTCAAAAAGACCATTGTGTGGAGAGCAGAAAAATAGGGTTGCAAGCTGAAAGATGCAGGTAGGCTATAAAACATTTGTACACCTCAGTGTTAAGTACTGAGTTACATCTTTTCGTACCATGCAAAGCTGTGGCAAGTTTCTTAATTGATAGTGAGATGCTATGGCTCTACACTCTAGCTTTTATGTTGAGAGTGAATTGCTAGATTCAGGAAGACTCTAGTGAGGAAATTATTCCAAGAAGGGCCATTATTTTGGATATGAGGAGAGCTGGAATTGAAAACACATTTAGGAGCTAAGAATTACAGAACTTGGTTCATAGATATGAGTATGGGCTTGGGGAGGCTCCTAAGGACTGCTGCATTTAGTTTGCATTTTAGAATGGATGATATTGGTTTCAATTACTGAGATAGAGATCATGGGAGAATCCATGCTTATAAAAGGGGAATCAGAATGAACTTTGTGTTGAACATTTTGAAACAATTTAATATTAACCAAAAATACCATAAACAATGAGTACAGCAGTGTAGTTTTAGTGTGGTTGAGTATTTCTTGAACTCTGTGCGCCGCAAAAATTACAGCAGACAATTGGATGCTTCGAAGAGTCTTAGGAAGGGTCAAGATATCAAGGAAAAAAGGAACAGAAAAGCAACTTGTTCCTCCAGATCGATAATGCTAATCATTGGTGTCTGTGATTTCGTGCATTTTGGGCCTCTGTCCAGGTCCTCCAAGCCTGAACTTCGCAGTTACACCATCTGGATTCTTGAAGTTCTTCACAAGCCACCTACACTCCTTACGGTGCTGTCAAAACAGCAAGCCCACGGACCTGTCACCTACAAGTAAAACAGACACCCAAGCTCTTGTTTACTGGTGGGTTGTAGTGTTTCCTCCCCTCCCGCCTTCCTTGTGCTACCGAAACAACTATCCAGAGGCCAAATCGAGGTGGAACTTCTGAGCTCAGCAGTTGCCAAAACATGGTGATGGTGAGCTCGAAGCCGCTGGCGTAAGTGAAGCCAGTTCCAGGCCTTTCCCCAGCTCGCGGCGGTGGGAGTCCTGAGCCTCCGCGGCTCCTTCGCGGCTCCTTCAGCCCTGACGCCCAACGGGGCCAACCGCCAATCGCCAGCCGCTCACCTACCATGCAGGTGACTCGTGGCCAATCGCCAGGGGCCTCTTTGCCGGGGCCAGCCAATCGGGGCGGCGCCTGGGTCGCGGCGCAGGGGGAGGGCGGGGGAGGGCGGGCGAGGGCGTCCTCCTGCGGCTCCTGGGCTGGGGTGCGGGGCGCGGAGGGGCATCCGGGGCGGGGAAGGGCCCCTCCCCTGAGACGGCGGCCGGCCGCGGCGAATGGCTCTCCTGCTGGCCGCTTGCGGAGTGAGTAGACCCTCAGGTCCCCCGGGGCGAGGGGCTACCTCCCCCTCAGCCCACGCCCCCAAGCTCCCCTCTGTGGCGCCGCTGTCCTGCTTAGGAAATACTTGTGGGGAACTCGTTCTCCTTTAGAAGGCTGACTCACAATCACTTCAGTTGGGCTCTAAACTCGAAAGCTCAACTCTGACCCAGCGCCTGTTAAATGTAGAATCTTGCTTGGCAGGCCAAGTAGAATTTGGGATGTTTAGGCGTTGTGCTGGAGCTTGGCCCTGTATTTGTGTCAGTGATGGATGCTGCTGTTTGTGGGTGGCAGGCTAGGAGGTGGTTTTGTTTTTAAGTAGCTGCTGCAAATATTTTGGAAACTTCAGTATAGTTTTACGGGGTTCAGGGGACAACTGTAGGGAAGGTTTTAAGGCTGTCAGCCTTAGCTGAGTTGTGGGAAGTTTGCTTGTGATTAATATAGCAGGAAGGGAAGGCCCCTGTTGGCCTTCCTGCTGTACTTAAAAATTTTTTTTTAAATCATAAAAGATTGAGAATTAGGCTGAAGAATATTTTTGATATGAAGGCTTGGCACTGCATGATTAAATTGTTTTACTTTTTAGCTGCATTACAGAAATTGAAAGCCAAGTAACTATTTCCAGGCTTTTCAGTGGGAAAGCTGGCAATGGTCTTAAAGTGATAGTTGCAGCTTAAAAACGTTCGCAGTAACTTTAAAAAAACAGGAGGTCTCATGAAATTACTCACAGGTCATTCTTGTGAACACGGCCTGTGTCAGAACAACCATTAGGGCCTGGTAATTACTAGTACTAACATTTCTTGTCTTTTACTTTTTTTGGACGATTTTTTTAAACTTTTAGTTTTTGTGCGTCTCTACAAGAGATTATTTAAATAGACGCCAGGTTGTCTTTATGTACTCCAGGGCAGGCAGACATCACTAAGAAAGGGATTTTAGTTTGAGAATTTAAACAAGAAGCAATTATTATTATTTTTTTTTGAAGTTGAGTCCTCTGAGTTTGGTTTGAACAGGAATGAGATTGTAATTGAAGCACATCTCAGTAAATGAGAAGCTGAAAAAATATATTGAGCACAGTCATGTTGACGATCCGCAGGGAGTTCAGCTCAGTGTGGATTTGTCTGCTGTGATCTCTTTTCCCTGGAAAATTGGTTGTGTGGTTTGCACCTTTTGAAACAGGGTTTTGGTACTTGAACTCTTGACCTTCTTGCCAGGGTTACATGTATACCGACACACCCATATTTTCCACTTTAGATTTAGAAAGGTAATGATGATGACAGTAGTCATGTGTTTATACTAAAATTCTCAAGGACGGCCCTTGGGATGTGTCAAGTTCTGACACTAAATGCTGTACCGTGGAGAAGTAACAGATGTTTGTAGTAATTTTTATACTACACAGAAAAGTGTTTATTGTTACTGTACTTAGCAGAAATTATATTTTTGAAATTTTTACAATTAAGATTTAGACAGTTACTGCTATTCTTAAAGCTAATCTTCCTCATTAAATATTTTAACAAAGCCTACCACGCAGCCATATAAAGTGGTTCTCCCTGTACCTTACTCCCCACATCTAAAGGTCTTTCAGCTGTAGTACTGTCTCTTGGATCTGACAGGCTTTCTTGTATGATACAGCTCATTTGCCCTCTCTCAGCTGGACTTTTGGGAAATGTGACGAAAGTGAGGCAAGCCCCACCTATCCTCTTTACTCAAAAACACATTGACTGAGTCACTGCCATGCTTCTGCTTTGGGTGCCTGCCCAAGTCCAGTTTCCGGCATTTTTATAAGGCCCTCCACAGTGGGTATGAATTCATCTCACAGCTGTCTGGAACCAGTTGTAAGCTCTTTACTTAAGGTGCTCCCTGTGAGCTGTTTCTGATTGGAGGTTGTCTAGCCTCTGAGCTCTCTCTCTTCGTTCTTTCCTTTTTGCTTAGATTACTACCCACATTTCAGGTGGATAAGCTTTGGGTTGGACCCTAGTGCATAGCACCTATTACCTTTCCCTTGCTGTAAAAGAAGGCAGTGAGTTACTTTGTGTGCCATTACAGAATTTGTTCATATCTCTTACAGATTTTGCTAAATGTTAATTTTTTTTTTGTTCACATGTCTGATTCTTACTAGGTTGTAATTTGCTAGAAATAAAGTTTTTTACTCACCTTTGTATCCCTGAAGTCTTTGTCACTAATATAGTGTCTGGCCATGTAGGCTGTTCTCTTCCTTATGTTTCCTTACTCTGAAGAAAAATTCTTAACAGATTTATCAAATTAAAGTTTTATATGACAGAAGGTCCTTACAATGAACACCCAAAGACCCAGGAAAAACTGTCTTGTTTCTGTAAGTTGAATATGGATATCTATGGATGGCTACATAGAATATGATTGGATAAAGAGTTATGATATAATGCAATAATAGAAAAACTTGTCTGGAGTCAGTCAGGGTGGCATTTCTTTTGAGTAATGGGCCAGGACTCCTTCCAGAATGAAAGCTGTATGGCATACTATCAGACAAGGGTCTCAAGAGAGTTTGTTTGTTTGTTTGTTCTGTTTTGTTTTGTTTTGTTTTAGTTTTTGTCTTTTCGAGACAATCCTACCATGTAGCCCAGGCTTGTCTTGAATTCATGATTTCCTATTCTTTGCCCCTCAAATGCTTGGATTACAGGCATGTGCCACTGTACCCTGGCCTCATCAGATGATTTCTTTAATAATAGGGGAAAAGTTGAAAGCAATATTCTGTCTGTTATGGGAGAGAAGGGTTCTGCTTCATAAGACTAGCTGTGGGTAAAGGAATTCTAGAGTCTCTTGCTACTTTGGGAGAAAAAGGGGAACATGAGAAATTCAGATACAATTTCTAAGTGCCCTTCAGTTCAAGAGTGTAGCATTCACGAATGTAGTGCTTGGAGTTTGGCTTTCTGAGCCCACTACAACATTGTAGGTGTTTAGCAGTGGGTAAGTTGTATAAACTGAAGACATGACCATTCCATGGTCTGGCTACAGAGAAGGTTTTTATTATAGAAATGAGAGTGGAAGAGCCAGAGGCCTCTGGAAGAGTCCAGAGCAGAGAAACAAAGTAGTAGACTGAACATATGCAGCAGACTGGACCTCTGGCCATGAGAGAAGGGCTGGTGTGAGGGCAGGGAGGGGTAAGAGATGAAGATCCAGAAGGCCAAGAGATGGCATAGCTGACATAGCAGGGTTATAAGGAGGTTGAGAAGCTGGGGGAAGGAAGCTCCTGAGCCGGAGGAAATTTAGGGGAGATGTGTGAAAAGAACTAGGATGTTAGCTTAATGTGGACCCTGATATATGTAGCAGGTACTTATGATAATGAGGGATCCGGGAGACCAGCATGCAGTTTGGTGTGCTAGTAGGTACCACATTTGTCCCTTCTATCAGTGACAAGAGAAATGGTTCCTCGGGCACAGGGGAACTGGCTTCATAAATTCCTGAGGAATGTTGGCATTTGTCTAACTGCCAGAATTTAGGGACAATGAAATTTCCTTTGAACCTGACAAATGATCAGAATATGAACAATTATAAACATAGAAACCTTTTATTCAGTTATACTGGAAGTAGATTTTTTCTTCTGCCATGAATTAAAATCGTTCTTAGGTCGTTGAACTGGTTGCTTACAAGTGTCATGGGGAATTGGAGAAAATGTTTAGAAACAGTGCCATGGAGGTGGGCAAGTTTTAGAGTCTTCCCAACCCCCATCTCTATATGGCTTCTGTTGTAGTTGAAATAATACTACTAGCAATACTAGCACAGGCTGGTTTGGGTGCAGTGTCATGGGGAGAGGCATGCTACTGACTAGAGCAGGCAAAGGAATTAGGAAGGAGTGACATGCCTGCTTCTTAAGACTGGGTACCAGAGTAGCACAACTCTTTAATCCCGGCACTCAGGAGGCAGAGGCAAGTAGATCTCTGAGTTCAAGGCCAGCTTTGTCTACTTGAGCAAGTTCCAGGACAGCCAGGACTACACAGAGAAATTCTATCTTTAAAAAAACAAAACAACAAAAAAAAATTAGTCCTTGCTTAGCTATATTTGCTATTTCCTCCATTATCCTTAAACATGTCCTTGGAAATCCTAGTAAAGGCCTGGCCATAACAAAGAATCAGCACGTGGCTTTGCCATGAGTGAATAGTAATTGTTGCTGGGGGGGGGGGGGGGGGGGGGGGGGAGGACAAACAGAGACAGACAGAGACAGACAGACAGACAGACAGACAGTCCTGACACTGAAGTTTACTTGACTTTTTTTTTTGTTGTTGTTGTTGTTTTGGTTTTTGTTTGTTTGTTTGTTTGTTTTTCCGAGACAGGGTTTCTCTGTATAGCCCTGGCTGTCCTGGACTTACTCTGTAGACCAAGCTGGCCTCGAACTCAGAAATCCTCCTGCTGGGATTAAAGGTGTGTGCCTCCATACCCGGCCAGCTGTGTTTTTCTGAAGTGTGCCTCTTCAACTGAGTTGCTGTTTTTATTTGTTTTATTTTGTTTTGCTTCTTTGCATTCTAGAGCTTGTTTAAAACTCTGGTTGCATTAATGTTATAAGTTTTGAGGTTATAATAGTTCATATGAGTTTTAGCTTTCATTGTCATACCATAGAAAACCTCTTATATATTCTTCTGTATTCATAGAAGTTCTACAGCTCCCTGGTTTTATTTAAATGAGATCAGGTATAGGCCCTCCAGTGTAATCAAGTGTTTACTGTCTGCCCAAACCTGCATTAACCCGTAGGCATATCTTCAGGGGGTCCTAGAACAGGAAGGAAGGAAGCCTAAAATCTAATTTCTCTACACACACTCCACCTCCACCACCACCTCCATCTTCTATAGGTAGTGGAAGAAGGAGTCTTCCAGATTCTAGGAAACGATCCTAAGGGGAATTTTTTTCTCTTTTTGTCAGTGGCCCCAGGATGCATCACAGCGCTCTTGGCACACCTCCACCCATTGCTTACCTTGCCTCTCAAACTCTAAGACTTTCCTGGTTCAGCTGCTAATTTTGGTTTCCTGTGAAGTCAGCATCTTGATCTGGAAAATACTCTCCTAAAGAGATTCTTCCTTGTCCTCAGTCTGGGTGTGTAAGGAGCTCTTCCTCCTTTCAGAATCCGTTCTCTGTTCTCTTGGTGTGCCTCAGAAGGCTTTGTAGCCTGTGTTAGGCAGGCGTTCTATTCTTGGGCTTTTGTTTGGCTTTAGCCCTTGAGAGGCAGTGAGGAAGAGTGAAGAAGACAAAAGAGAACTTTTAGAGTATGTTGCTCCTTGGGACTCTCTGCTTCATAAGCCTTTTGTCCTATAGCTGTTGTGTACAGTCCCTATTCTTCCTTTAGGCTCAGGAATAAAGCTCCCTTGCTGTTCCTGAGTCCTTGAGTCCCACAGAATCTTTCTTTGACTTGTTTAGTCCTGAATAGTGTGTTGAAAGCAAAGCTCAAACACTGCATGACGTGAGCCAGAGACCTGCTCTAACCCCTGCCTCTGTCCACAGCCTGAGTTCACAAATGCTCCTCCTAAACCTCTCCTATGTGCTTTTCCTCCGAGTCTTCTGGTGCCTTTCCCATCACACTTCTCTACCCAGTTCAGATCAGATACTCTCGCCCAGCGGTTCTCAGTCTTCTTTATGCCTCCACCTTTTAATGCAGTTTCTCGTGTTATGGTGACCCCCACCATAAAATCATTTTCATTGATACTTAATAATTTTGATTTTGCTACTGTTATGAGTCTTAATGTAAATATCTGATATGTAACCCCTGTGAAAAGGTCTTCTAGCCTACAAAGGGCTTTCAACCCACAGTTTGAGAACCACTGCTCTAGATCAATGTTGAGTTTCTCAAATTGATAGAAACTCCTCAGTCAGGATCAGTGTCTACTTCACCTTGGCATCTGCAGGGTGTCCAGCACATAGTCACAGAAGATGCCCAATGAATAAATAATCACTGTAACAGGCTTGTAAAGCCCAGAGTAGTACATGTAAAATGTGCTCATGACAAGACTTGGCATGAGAGAATGAAATGTAGAAGGGATAAGACAGTTGTCACGGCCTGGTCTTCTGTGTCACACCACCATTTGTTGTGATAGCCTTTTCTCCTGTTACTTCTTTTGTATTAAAAATCTCATTGATATCAGATCTCAGCATTCGTGTAGTCTTTAATGCCTGAGCAAGGAAGGTATCGTTTCAAGGGAAACGGATATAGAACTTTCAGGAAGAACTTTAAGTATCATTAAGTAAGCACACTGAGGATTCCATAATCACCGTCTCCTCCCCCCTCAATTTGCCACTGGCAGTAGAAATCAGTTACCCAAAGACAACTTTGGCAAATGCAGTTTTTAGGGATGAGGCCAAGACAGTTGTGGAATCTATCTTTTTAAAGGTGGCTTTGTTTTGTTTGGTGTGAGGTACAAACCCTTGGTATGAATAGTTTATCTTGCAGGTCCTCTTGTGTATTAATTTCCCAGCTGGTCTGCTGTACAGAGTTCAGGTCACGTTAGAAGAGCATAGTGTGTGTGTTTAGAAAACATTGCGTATAATCACAAGTTGTTAGGAGAATTCTCAGTTCTTGCTAAATCCTCAGCTTGTGGACTTACACGGTTAATCACTTTCTCCTGCTCACACATAGAGCATATGTCCAGAGAACTTACTGAAAATGATTGCCTTTGGTAGATCTTTAAAAATAGACTGAATAAATGTTGATAATCTGTGGCCGGGGAAGGGAAGAAGAATGTCTGTTCTCTGCTCCCTAGTTTAATTAAAAGCGGAGTTAACTGATTGATAACCTGAGAAAGATTGATAACCTGTGCAGGCCTGATGACCTAAGTGACATGGGGCAGCAGTCTACTCCTCAGAGTTGTCCTTTGATTTCCACATGCATTCTGTGGCATATTCCCACCTCAATATAATGATGATGATGATGATGATGATTATTATTATTATTATTATTATTATTATATCATCAAAACCAAAAAACCCTACAGGTTAATAAAAATGAATAATAAAAAACAAACAAACAAAGACCCCAGCTGTCTCTGAGGAAAAGCCTTGTCTGCAGACACCTCCTGGTCAGAAACATCTAGTAGTCTATTTTGTTCTTTACAAGTTTGCTTTGATAGACATTGAGTCATGAGCAGTTGACAGGAAGGTGTGGAATCCACAGTGCCTTGTTTTGTTTTTTGTTAAGGGCCACATTTTTTCCAATATGACAGCAGGGGCTGTTTTCAGGGCTTTTGTGCTGCCTGGTGCTTAACCTCTAAATCATGTTACAAATTTGGCTATGATTTATTTTTCTTGGAACAGGGTACGAGTTTCAGCAATACCCAAGCAATGCCAAGATTTGTTTTATTTTGGGCAATTTTAGGATTTCATAGATAATCTTGAATAATACTGGTGACTTTGCATATAAAACTTTGAAAAATATGAGTAAATTATGATTTCTGAATATTTTACATTTTTAAAGATAATTAGAAAAATTAAATATGTCAAACTAAAACTCTGAGTCTCTCTTGATTTTCCTCTTTCCTCTAACAGGATTTCATGTTTTTTTTTTTTTTCTCCCTTTGTTTTATTTCAGGGAAGGAGAGGGGGAGAGGAAAAAAGAGACTGAGACAGACAGACACACAGACATAGGGGAGGGGTGTGTGTAGGCCTTTTGAAAACATAGCTTAGAGCCTTATAGAGGATAGTGGTTAGGCACACCTTTATTCCCAGCACTTTGGAAGCAGAGACAAGTAGATCTCTGTGAGTTCGAAGCCAGCTTGATCTACAGAGTGAGTTCTAGGATAGCCAGGGCTGTACAGTTGAGACCCTGTCTCCACAACAAAACAAATACAGCTTACAATATGAAACTAAAATGACTTCTAAAATATGCAGTTTTGATATCATTTGTGTCTGTGAGTTAAGCCTTTGAATCCTCTGAGGCAACTTTACGCATCTTTCATAAGTTACATGTGTTACAAAAGCTTGATGAAGAGAATAACCATATTGCCCTACGCTAGGGCTTCTGAGAATGACTGATAGTTTTGCAAGACAGCAGGCAGAAAGACTCCCCCAGGCACATGAAGCTATATGGCTGTTCTATTTGTAAACTTCAGTCTTTTGTTCATTTACTCTAGCTGCTTTTTATGTAGTTTTACTGAATAAATTGGGAGAATTTTTTGCTAAAAGTTATCAGTTATTTTTAATAGGGAAAAATCCTATATACCCCAAACTTAAATAGTTTTATTTTTAAAAACCATATAACATTATGGGGTCTGTATTTATATTTTGTTCTGACAGTAAAAGGGTGTATAGAGTTTTATCCTGAGCATTAATCCAGTGTACCAAGTCATGAATTTTATTGCTGGTATCTGTACCTGATTGTTAATTCTTGGTTGACTTTGTGAAACAGCCCATTTCTGTCACATTTGTGTCAACAGTTTTGATTTCGTAGTTCTTGTTTCTTTTAAAAACAAAACAAAAGCTTAAACATTAAACTATTTTTCTGCACAAATTTAAAACTAGAGACAGTTTTAGTGGCTTTCGTTGCTGTTTAGAGTTGTGTCTAATCATTATAACCTCTGGTGACGGGGAAGCTTATTTTATATTACTTGACTCTTGGTTACCAAGGTAATTTTTAGATATAACTTACATTTTGTGCTTTAGGCAAAATAGCCAACAATTTTCTGCACATCTCATACTAGGTTCTTTCTTCTGGTCTGTTTCTAGGCTGTATGTTGCTACATTTTGCTTATTGCTTTTACCATTTTATATCATCCATTATATTCTTCAGGGCTTCAGCTTACTGTTCGTTTTCTTTTCTAAAAGGAATGTTACACTTAATAAATGCTATGTCTTTTACTTGATCATATATTCCCTAAGAAAAACTGTGTGTGCTTACAGCATTAGTCATGTTGATTTACCTGTGAAGTCTTACTGTGTGGACCTTGGGATTACAGAAGTGAATTCTGGTTCCCAGGGCTCCAGATCTAGAGAGGAAATTGAACAGCTACTATTGGATTACCTGGCCCGTCAATTGCCCCATACAGGTAGTCTGTTAGGAAGTTGCAGTCAGGATCCAGGACATGCTTGGTCCTTAATGATGTTTGCTCAGTTCTACATCCATCCTTAGAGGACTTTCAGATGACAAGTTCAGTGTCCTCAAGCCATGTATAGTATTTATTTGTAGGTAGAGGATTGGGTTGGATTCTTAATTAAAAATCCTAGTTTGCGAGGAGTTAGGGGAGAGGAAGCTGTAATCAGGATATAGTGTATTAAAAATTTCTATTTTCAATAACAAAAGAAAAATTAGGCCCTTGTAAAATGGGTTCAGTGCCAGTCTATCTCATACTTCCTTTATTTCTTTTTCTTTCTTCTTCATTTCTTTTAGAAAAGGTTTCACTTCGTAGCTCAGGCTATCCTTGAGGAGGTTATCCTCCTGCCTCAGCCTTCCAAGTGCTGGGATTCTAGGCCTGAGCCTTTTCTATAGCTATTTTATGTCATAATGATGAAATGAAAAAGAATAAATGTGTATAACAGACTTTATAGTACTCTGAAAATTTTTCAGTATGTCTTATTAATGGTGAATCCATAGTGTTAGTATTGCTTACTTAGAATTATGAGAAAAGACCTTTTAGGGGATTCTTGGGATACATAGAAAATTCTGGTAAGAAACTAAGCTACCATGTGGATAACCTAATTTGAAGTCATAAGTAGCTGTGGAAAAATGCCTTCCAGAAAGAAAATACAGTAGAGAAAAAAGTTCAGCACTGTGCTCAGTCTTATAAGTATTTAAAAATTTATTGTCTTGACTCCAAATGAATTGATAGTTGAATATTCTATCATAAGGATTAAAAATACATAGAAATCCTTACCCGCTCAATAGCTCTGAGGCCTGAGCTGTAGCTGAAGTGGATGGATGGACCATGAGGGTTAGAAATGTTTCAGGATGCTCAGTTAGCCAAGAGTAGCATTAGTGTTCCTCACATGGAATCATGGGCACGGGAAAATTACTAAGTTGTTTCTTTAGTATACTTTTTTGTTTAAATGAACTTTTAAGTCATCTTATAGGAAGGCAAAATAGTGTCATTTCTCTAAGAGCTTAATATGCTAACTTAGTTTTCTAAGAAACAGAAAAGCCAGGAATTTTGGCATCCTGTTTGTTTTTAACTTGTCACTTGCTCACGTCCTTATTTCCGCTGTGTAGTTAAGGGTTTTCTCTTAGCCCTTTGCTTGATTATTGATATCACACCTGCAGCATGGTAACTTTCTACTCTCTCTCTTCTTACCTTCACGGAAGATCAGTACCACACTTGCTTTTTTCCAGTCTTCTGGTATCTCTCCAGTTCTTGAATTTTCAAAAATAATTGTAAGTGATTGAATCGTAAGTATTCCCTCTGCTTCTTTGATTGGGTGAGAGATCATCTCAAATGTGTCATGTTCCAGTTGTTAACATAGACTTTGAAGGTGCTTTTACTTTAATTAAAATTGCATTTGCATAAAATTTCATTAGTTTTAGAGTATTTGTTTAGTTAATTAAAATGCCAATATTCTTACTTATTTTTATTAGGTGGGTTTTTCTTTGTTAAATTTTTAAGCTGTTTTTCCCCTTTGTAGTTTTACTGCTAATGATACACTCTATTATTTTAAACTTTCTAAGAAGACTTGTATGAACAATTTATTTCAAGTATATATATATTTTTTAAACAAATTGTTTTTTTCTTTTTTTTATTTTATGTATATGAGGATGAGAATTTGAGTATGTTTGAGTATGCTGTTGCTGTCTTCAGACACATCAAAAGAGGGCATCGGATCCCATTACATGAGGACCTCTGGAAGAGCAGTCAGTGCTCTTAACCACTGAACAATCTCACCAGCCCCCAAATTGTTTTTTTTTTTTTTCTAAGACTTATTTATTTTATGTATGTGAGTACACTGTAGCTGTCTTCAGACACACCAGAAGAGAGCATCGGATCCCATTACAGATGGTTGTGAGCCACCATCTGGTTGCTGGGAATTGAACTCAGGACCTCTGGAAGAGCAGACAGTGCTCTTAATAGCTGAGCCATCTCTCCAGCCCTAAACAAATTGTTTTGAGGCAGGAACTAGTGTAGCTCAGGCTAGCTTTGAACTTGTGAACCTCCTGCCTCCACCTAACAGTTGCTGGAATTCTAGGCTTCCCTTTCTTTTGGGTGGAGAATACATTTTTTATTGTATACTATTTTGTCCCGTTAAAGAAAAATACTACATATAGTAAAGTCAGTTCTTCAAGTTTTCATTAAGAAATGGCTTTGATATAAAGTATGTCATTGTTTTAGGTTTTGTGTCACTACTCAGTCTCCTTTCAGTGCTCTCCTCAGTCCCAGTCACCCAGAGGCTTCTTTCGTTCTTTCCTTATTTGTTTGTTTGTTTGTTTTTCTATTCAGGGTTTCTCTGTGTAGCCCTGGCTATCCTCGAAGCAGCTCTATGGACCAGGCTGGGCTCGTACTCAGAAATCCGCCTGCCTCTGTCTCCCTAGTGTTGGGATTAAAGGCTACCCATAAGTTTCTTAATTATTGATTCTGGGAAGAAGACCTTAAGTCACCTTTGGTCATTTTGACCCTTGTTTATTGGTCTGTCACTGTCAGCAGGAGTTATTTTAAAAGCTTTTACTGCCTGCTTCAAAATCTTACTTAGGAGAGTTGCCAAAGCAAGCTATGATTTACTTGTACCTTGGGGTTTAAGGATGCCACTTATAGTGTTCTTTTTAATGGGAGTGAAACATTTTGTTCTGTGTTTAGAGTCCCACCTAGAATTGTTAATAGGAATTGATTTAATTTGCCAAACTTTTAGCTTTTAGGTGTCTTCTAAGAATATTAAGCTAGTCCTGTATTTTACAAATTAGAAAATACTGATCCAATTTTCTTATATCATAGACCATATTGTATTTGTTTTTCTATAACTGCTTTTAAACTTTTAAAAATGTGTTTTAGTGTTTTGAGAGAGTCTGACTACCCAGAGTTCTTGATCTTCCTTCCACATGCTAGGATTATGAATGTTTAGTTTAAAATGTGAAGTGAATTCCTATACAGACTGGCATGTAATGAACTGAGGTACATCAGTATTGTAAGCCAGAGAGTAGAGGCCCTAATTGCCAGCACTGCAATATGGTCACTTCAGTTACTGCTGAAGGACATGAACAAGAGAAGAAAGGAAAGGAGGCAGAGAATAGAAGCACAGATTCCAGGCACATGGGTAACAGCAGTTGACAGTTGGTACAGCTGGTGCCACATGCATGCAGCTGGCACTGAGACAGTCCTGGAGGGTGCTAGTGAGTGAATGGCAGTTTCTGTCTTCTGTGTCTTTCTTTAGAGAAGTCAAACAGTAAAATGCACAGTGTTAGATAGGGCAAGTGCAGAGTACTACCGTATGCATCTGTTTGACTCCTACACTGCTCTCTAGAATTGTAAAATCATACAGTTTTTCAGGGTCTGCCTTTGCAATTCTTTGCAAAGGAAGACAGACCACCCTTTGCTTGGGAACAATTTATATTCTTAGTCTTGTTTAAAAAGAAGTCTCTAGGGCCAGCAGGATGTCCCCTCATGCAAAACCTGATGATCTAACTTAAGTTCCTAGAATCTACAGGAAGGAGAACAGAACAGAACTGACTCCTAGGGACACTTTCTGACCTCCACACATATGTAGTGCAGTGTGTGTGTGTGTGTGTGTGTGTGTGTGTGTGTGTGTACACATACATATAAATGCACAATAAATAAAAGTATTTTACTTTGAGAACTTACTAAGAAAGGACTAGTATAAATAAGTATAATGTCTCACTGTTCTAATGTTGGCTGGAAAGAAGAACAGGTATATAATGCAATTTTTAGTGTGTATGGGTGCATGTCTGTGTGTGCATGTCTGTGTGTGCATGTGTACATGAACTTGCAGATTCATATGCATATAGTGCCTAGGGAGGCTAGAAAAGGCTACTGAATCACCAGAAACTGGAGTTACATGAAATTCCCAGTGTGGACACTGGGACTCGAACTCTAGTCCCCTGGGAGGGAAAAAGCGGCTGTCACTCTGAGCCATGGAGCCATCTCTTCAACTTTTTTTTTTTTTTTAAAATAAAAATTCAACAGGTTTTATCTGTTGTCATTCATGAGATACTCAAGGAGAGACAAGATGACTCAGACTGGTCGTGATAACTGGTGACTGATAGTAAAACTGGTGGTAATTTTAGTGCATTCTTAGTCAATTTAAGGACAGTATTATTACTGTCACCTGCTCATCCATGCTATTGATGAATTTGTAAACATTATTTCATTAGTTGTAGATAAGTTGACTGTAGAGGGCCTTTTAAAGTTTGTAGTAGTAGTTTGCACCTCTACAAACTTTTGGATTGACATGCAGGGGAAGTCAGGCCAGTTCTGCGATTTAGGCTGATGAATCTCATTACAAACCTCCCATAAGAATTCCATAAAGAAAACTCTGCATCAGTGAGATCTTTGCCAAGAGGTTCTGGAGCTGGGTTTGTTCTGCTGGTGAAGGGAAGTCGTGGACGGGGATCCAGGGGACTGGGAAGACAGCACAATGGGACTCTGATCTGAGAAACAGCTAAGGGTTATTTCCAAAGAACTAACTGAGGTAGGATTCATTCTTGAAGTTTAAATATTGTGTTTCTCTTCTATAACAGAGTTTTATTGATTTGATTAAAAGGTTCTGTTAATTAGTTGTTGACAGAACTCTAAGAATCCTAAATGAATTTAGAAGAGGAAATTTTTTTTAAAGATCACTTGTCCTCCTCTTGTGGCTGATTCTCTTGTTCACTCTTGATTGTGTCATTGATCTTTTAAGTTGTTGAGTAAGAATTGTGTATTTAACTGATGGTAACTGGTCTTATTACATTATTGCTAATTATGCCAGTATATTCTTGAAATGAAACCAAACAAAACCCAAGCCGAGTCTCCTCCTCATTCTCCTGTGGTGTATAGAGTGAAGTGTGAACTCATTTTAGCTCTCTGCATAGCTTTAAAAATAGAAGTATTTAGCCAGATAGAGGTGGTCCAAGATGTTTAATCCCAGCATTTGGGAGGCATGTGCCGGCAGGTCTCCTGTGAGTTCAAGGCCAGCCTGGTCTACATAGCTAGTTTCAGGCCAGTCAGGGTTGCATACTGAGACCTTGGCTTAAAACAAACAAAAGCCAAAAGAATGTGTTTAACCATGCATGATACATTGATTATAATTATAATTTTTCTCAAAATTTTTATATATATGTAAATTACTAAGAAGGGATTTTTATTTATCTTCAGGGAGTTTCTTTATGTGCATTTAAAAAAGCAAGCAAGGCAAGATTTATCAGCTTTAAATTTGAAAAAGCAAACAATTACAAGATAAGTTGGCTTTTCTTACCAACAGACTGTAATTTTTGAAATTTTTAACATTTTGTTTCAGAATTTTAATTTTAGTTTGAGGAGAACAGCAGTAAATAATAATAGTGTACTAGTATTTTAGTAGACAGAGTGGCTGCTGCTGCATTATAACAGGAGGAGGAGGAGGAGGAGGAGGAGGAGGAGGAGGAGGAGGAGGAGGAGGAGGAGGAGGAGGAAAGGAGATAGGCTCTGAGCTGAATTAGAACTAGGAAGCAGGTTTGCCAGCCCTCACGTGCCGTGATGTGTCTAGGGTTGTGAAATTGGTTGTGCCACACTTTAACAATGATGGTGTCATGTGCGCCCAGATGGGTTCTGCTGTGGTACCAGAGAAGCCTCCACGTCAGCTCACTATATGGGGCATGAAAATATGCAGTGTATGTTGGCCAAAGGCAGGGGAGACAGGCCACAGCTGAGCTTGTTCAGATACACCCTCCATCACTCCTTCAGTACAGTTTTGTGGGCAGTTTTATGAGAGAAGTCTGTTGCTGGTAGGACAGCTGTGTGTGCAGGTAGACAGCAAATGCAAGCTGTCAATGAGGCATTCTTTGCTTGATCTTTTACAACCAAGATTCGTTGTTTGGTCAGAGATAATTAAAAACTCAAAATTTCTTTTGATGGAAATCAAAACAAGATGCTTATGGTCTTTTGGGAACTTGTAGATATACAGAAGGCAGAGTATGCCATTGCTGAACTTCTAAACTGAGAAAGAAACGGGACCTCTAAATAAATAAACATTTACACCCTGTCCAGAGTGTAGTGTTCATGCCACGGATGACAACGAATAGGAAACTTGGTGAGGCGAGAAGGAACTTGATGAGGTTACACTTAGAAAGGGCTGCGAGGATGTTTAGTTGTGAGTTCATAATTCCCTGGTTGAGTCTCCCTGGTGCTAGAATTGTTGATGTCTGCCACTGTGCTTAGTTCTTTTAAAGTTTTTTTGTTTTGTTTTTGTTTATTTGTTTGTTTGTTTTAATAAGGAAAAAAGGAAAACTTCTGAGCTGATGGAGTGGATTTAGAATATATGGGCCAGTGAGTTAGCTCAGTGGGTTAAGGCAGTTGCTGCAAAGCCTGAGTTCAGTCCTCAGGACTTGCCTGGTGGAAGGAGCAGACTGATTCCCATAACTGTCATCTGACCTCCAACATGAACAATAAATAAATGTCATTCAAAAAAACAACAACATGAAGTTAACATTCTGGGGACAGGAAAGATTGGGGGAACCTTGGAAATAGTCTAGGAGTTTTATAATTTTTAGATTAATGGCTGTGGTTCTGCTGGAAAGTGGAGCCAGTTGTGTGGGGTTTGTGGTAAATGAGGCCAGGGAACCTTCCCTTTGAGCAGCAGCAGCACATGTAATTGGTGAGAGAGCTTGCGGCTGATGACGGAGGTTGATACAGCACCTTTTCTTGGAAAATTTAGTTAGCTTACACAAATGTGCTTGCGTAAATATACTGTCTGTTTTGAAAGTTGAAAGTACTCATTTGTGAAGAATGAAGAGCTTTCTGTAATACTGTGTTGCTTGCGCACTGACAGATTATTCACTTTCTTTTTCTCTAGGGTTTGGATTCAGGATTCGTTCCTAGTGTCCAAGACTTTGATAAGAAACTTACCGAGGCTGATGCTTACCTGCAGATCTTGATAGAACAACTAAAGGTATGGCACGGTGCTCTGATGTAAGGTAGTGAATGTTACTAAGCCAGACTTAGGAGTTACTTGCTGGTAATTTATATCCTTCCAGTGGCTTTCAGCAATTTTTAAAATTGATTATTTAAAAGATTTTTTTCTCAAATTGTATTGATGAAATTTATGTTCTGTACTTTTGATCATTGAGGGAAAAGCTAAATAGGATATTGTGAGGCCTTGGGTTCACTCTTCCTTTCATCTTTGTCCCATTTAATTAAAATGATAAGTCATGGGAAGAAAAAAAATCTTCATTAACTTAGAAGACAAAGCAGAAAAAATTGTTGAGTTTAAACAGGTACTTTAAGCTACTGACACTCTTGTATGGCTAATGTCTATAATCCCAGTCCTTGAAGGACCTCCTGTCTGAGGCTAACTGTGTAGTACACTACATTATTCCTGCCAGGTGAGGCTACAGAATAAGATCCTGTTTTCAAAATTTAAAAATCTTGTTGGAGTTTTTTGGGAGAAGGCTCGGTGCTTGATACACAAAACATGAAGGTCTGAGTTGGTTTCCCAGCACTCATGTCAAAACTGGGCACAGCAGTACATGTCTGTAACCCCTCCCTAACGCACACGCACACGCACACACACACATTTTTAAAAAGTTCAAAAGTTTTCAAGATAGATGGCTCTGCCAGTAAAATCACTTGGTAAGAAAGCAGATGCCCTACCTCATTCAGATCCCTCCCACCTATGTAACAAGCCAAGCATTGCTATACATGCCTATAAGCACACCACTACAGGACTGAGACAGGCAGATCCTGGGAACTTGCTGGCCAGCCAGTCTACCTATAACAGGTTTAAAGAGAGCTCCTGTCTCACAAAGTAGAGAATGGTAGAGGAAGGCACAGGTCTCCTCTGGCCTCCACATGTGCACACAAATGCATATGCATTGCAAACATAGACAAAAATTACTTTCATTTGGCTGCAACTCTACCATAACATTTTGTAGCATTAGCTTTAGTAGGTCACACTCATTCACACAGAAGAATGTGATTTGATACAGAGCCTTGAAAAAAAAAATTATGCTGTGTTAAAAATGCATATGTTAGCCACAGCAGAAATGTTTAGAAACTAAGGTTTACTTTTCTGTTTAGTAAATGTATACAGTGGAATAAAATATCTTTCTACTAAAATGTCTTTTTCATATCCTGTAGCTTTTTGATGACAAGCTTCAAAATTGTAAAGATGATGAACAGAGAAAGGTAACTTTTACAACCATAATTTTACTTAATTTTTTTAAAATTCAAAAGTCTTTTTGGAAAGGTAATGGAAGTCCATCAGTATTTTATTATAATAATATTGTCGAAGTCGTGGGACCTAAGGTGTGCTTAGAATCCCCGCCCTGGGAAGGATGAGACAGGAAGATCAGGAGTTCATGGCTGGCTTGTACTACCTAGCAAGATTCTATATAAGATGAAACAAAATGGATGAGGCATGGTGGCACGTGTCTTTAATCCCAGCACATGAAGCTTTGTGAGCTTGAGGCCCCAGAGGACTACTTAGTAAGACCCCCATCTCAAAACCTACAAAACCACCCAAACCAGTGTTACTGTTCTACTGTGTGCTACTGAAATGTGCTCGCAAGTGATGTTATCTGGCAAATCCTCATTTACAGTGTGATAATTCAATAAAAGGATAATATGCAGATTTTAATAAAAATCTGTTAAGTATTAGATATCTGGGAGTAAATTCTTCTCTATATATGGTGTATTCAAGGTAGAAAGTTATTAAATTTCCAGGCTCACGCCATTAATCCCAGCACTCAGGAGGCAGGAGGACCCCTGAGTTCCAGGCCAGCTTGTTCTACAGAGTTTGTTTCAGGCCACTCAGAGCTACACAGGGAGACCCTGTCTCAAAAAAACAAAAACAAACAGAAAGCAGGTAGGAAGTTACTAAGTTTCCATGTAGTGACTTTGTATGAAGAGGACGCTTGCTCAGCGTGCAGGGGCCAGCAAGAGCAGCCGGCTCACTCAGCCTTCTGCTTCTGTCCGTTCCCTTGGGTTCTGTGGGTATTTATAGCTGCCATATCTTTCTTGCCCAGTTCCTGGTGCAGAATTTTTTATTCTTACTGTTGTTTTACTTTAGGGAAGGTGATTTTTTTTTAAATCATGAAGTCTGTAGTAAATATAAAATCTGTTTTGAGGAGAGGTGTAAGAATGTTTTATACTTCTAAGTCTTGAATTGCATACATTTTATGAGTGTTTATCCATAAACTATCTGGAATTTTAAATATGGATTTAGATTAAAAACAAAAACAAAAAAGCATTTTCTTCCTACCCTGATTATACTTAGAGTAGTATAAGTAAAATAACATTTTAAATGCCTAATTCCTAAAAAACAACAGTACTTTTTTTGTGATTCTCATTTTTATTTAAAACTTATTTTTCACAGAAAGTTGAAACTCTCAAAGACACAACAAATGTAAGTTATGTATTAAACTCTGATGTCAGATTAGAAACTGCTTTTAAATGTCTCTCTTTTTTTAAACTACTGATGTTAACTAAGAGCAACCAATGTCTCAATTATTATAGATTTTTATAAGGGTATTTAAGAATTGTGCCAAGGATTTGTTATTCCTGTGGTTGAAATTGACTACATATACCATCTTATTTGTTTCTGGTCTTACTTCTGTGGTATCTTGGAACAAAAGTGTCCTCCGTGTATGTGTATAAGGTGTGGTAGGCATTGTAGCACATAACTGTAATAAAAGCAGTGGGTGATGGAGGCAGAAGGATTAGGAGCTAAAGGCCAGCTTCAGTTACATAGTGAGTCTCAAGCTGGGACATTTTTGAGACTCTGTCGCAACAACAACAAAGAAAGAGAAAGGGAGGGAGGGAGGGAGAAAGGGAAGAAGAAGGAGAGAGAGAGAGAAAGAGAGAGAGGGGAAAAAAGATGGTACAGATTCACAGTCCCATATCTGAGATACTGGACATTAGAAGTATCTCTAACAGATCATTTGCACAGACATAAGATACATAGAGGAGAGGAACTCAGTTCTAAATACAAAATTCATTTGTTTCTTAAATACCTTACCATGTATTTTGACTCAGTGACAGAAATTGGGACATGGGACTTGAAGGATTAGAGATGTCAACCTATATATCTTCTCATCTTTAAAATACAGGATGATTTGAGCTTCCTTAATTCACTGACCTTTGGTGTTATCTAGTAGACTACTAAAGATATTTGTATCTTGATAAAAGTATTTTTAAATACTTTTAAAAGTATTTTAAAATAGGGAAAACAATATTTTAAATATGAGTGTTATGATCAGATCCCTTACTCTCTGTCCTAGTCTTGCTAGAATTAATATAGGGGTTGCTGCTATTGATCTAAAGAATTGAAGGCTAATCAGACTAACATTATCTTTCTCTTTGAGAGAATATTTAGTATAAATCATTGTGATGTTCCTTAACAAATTGTAGAATTGCTAATAAATAACTTCTTGTCACACTGTCAGCAAGTTAGAACTCACCAGACACACAGAAGAGAGTATTTGATATGTAGAATTCACTCCTTTATATATTTGAACTGAATTTTTAAAATATTTTAAGCTCTAATATTATATAACTGTTTTATTTGCAGCAAAATTCTAAAATCAGTGTTTTGTCTTTATAGAGCATGGTAGAATCAATTAAACACTGCATTGTGTTGCTACAGATTGCTAAAGTAAGTACATTTTACTTTTTATTACCTTACAGAGTTTATGATTTTAAAAATTGCATTGGAATAGTTTGGGTAGTCTCAAAGACATTTAGAACTTTAGATAGTTGAGACTTTGTGTGTAGCCTTCTTCTGGCTCAGTGTCTCTCATGCCTTAGCTAAGAAACATCTTTTAAGTTTATTACATGAAGTTAAAATTTATTGTGTGTGTAGCAGTCAGAGGCCAACTTGTGGGAGTTGATTCTCTGGCATTCAATCTTCTATTATGTGGGGCTCTGGTCTTCCACACCTTTACCTGCTGAATCATCTTGCTGACCCTCATCAAGAATTATTTTTGGCATTCTCTGTCTTTGAACTGTATTACAGTTCAAATTATTCAGTTTCTTTGCCACTGTTTCCCACAGTTTAATATTTTAGTTCAGGTTGGCAGGTATACTTTTCAAGGCATTTCAGAATGAGTGACTTTCTCCTTATCAGTTCCAGAAGAAAGTTATATGTTGTTAACACTTATGTTTTTGTACAAGCAGAACTTTCAAGCCTGTAGGCACCCTATATGGCTGCATGTTTTAGGGTAAATCAGTGGCCTACTCGTACCCTTGCTCTTCTTTTACACGGAGACAACTACCTGGCATTTGAGCCATCTGTCTCATCTCCTGCCTCTGCTTGATCACACTGTTCCATAGCAAGGGCCTGTGTTGCCTCTGTTTTCCTCTTCAGAGGAGCCCAGCTTTCAAAGTTTCAGGGAACTTTGCTTCGCACAGGGTAGTCTCTTACTTCAACTTCATTCAGATTTCTGCTGCGGGAAATGTCTTAACTATCTAAAAGAAGCTCTGTATCACAGTAGTTTCTTTTTCTTCATAACTTTGTATCACTGGCCAAGACCGCATGATGTGTTGTGCTTCCTCACACTTACTGTGTGTCTGTGTGTGTGTGTGTGTGTGTGTGTGTGTGTGTGTTGAGCCTTTTGTCTCCTTGAGGACCCAATGGCACTTTATCCACTCAGACTTTCATAAGAGCATATCATAGAAATTGGATTACTTTTGGCATTCAAGAATAAGGCTCTTCCCGTTTCAGCGGCTGGTGAGGCATCCCTTCTTACCCTCTGCCTTTAGCGTTGTCCTCTCATAAACTTTCTGTGGTTATATGTACAGAGGAAAAGAGTCTCTGGCATCCATGATCATAAAGACTTCGCTTGTGGGTTTTTTGTCTAGTTTTTTGTTTGCTTGTTTTTGTCTCTTACATTTATGTCAGTGTTAAACTTTGATTTTTGTTGCAGTAGGAGTAAAGGATCTGTTATTTTTTTATGTGATTGTTTTTCTATCACTAAAACCCCTTTTCATGAAACTTTGATTATATGTTAGAATTTACATAGGTATATCATTATACCTATGATATGCCTATGATGACATTTCCTCATCAGAGCAGAGTGATCTCTTTAACCTTTCTAAAAGTGTGAATAATTTAAAAATACTGAAGTTTATAATTCTAGTCAAACGTTCTCTCAGATCAAGAGGTGCTCACGCTTATTTTAGTGGCATATTTCCAGATCTTGATCATGCTTATGTTTTTAAATGAGCTACAGCCCTTGGGGGTGTTACTTCCCTGTATTGTTGTCTTTGTGGTTGCCTGGGACTCTTGATAGTCTATAGGCTGCAAGAAGGCAAGGCAGGTTATAGTGTTGGAAGTCACATATAACTTTTGCATTTAATAAGGATAGTCACAAAGTCCCAGTAGTAGACAAAGTTCAGCAGTAGAGAGGATATACTTGCCTAACAACAAACTCATTCTTGGCACATTTGGCTTTCTGTATTTCATATTCTTAATGTCAAAAGTTTATAATCTGAGCAAGAAACTTGATTTTTCTTTCTCTATAATTCTAAATGATTTAAATTTTTAATTTTTCTATATTAGCATTTCTGAGTGTTAACTATGTAATTTACTCAGTTGTTGACATAAAGGGGAAAATATCAATTTGAATTATGTAGCTATTAAATGCAGTTACTCTCAGAGATATGTAACAAATATGTATCCTATACCAAGAGTTCCTAGAGCACAGCTGGTTGACTAGGATAGAGAGAACACAGCATTTGTTGGTGAGTTATAGCAACAAAGTCAGCAAAGGGAAAGGTACAGAAGCTGCTGGGAGGAAACCAGAGGCGTTTTCAAGAGTTCTCCAGTAAAGCCCTATAGGATATGCTCAGATCCACCTGTGACAGATCATCACTAAGCATGAGAAACACTGTCCACAAGGAAGCTCTTTAGAGACCCTGTGCTCTGGTTTTTACTAAAGGCTTGTCAGGAGGTGCTTCTACCATTCTAGGCCATAAGTGAGACCACATTGTTTACACAAGAAGCTTAGTGAGCCTCTTTCTTGGACCCTCTTCAGACCCAAGTTCTGAGATAACAGTGAGCTGTTTGTAGTGGCTTTTCCAAGAGCTGTCTCAGGTCAGCTGTAGTAGCTCTTTTCTGCATATGCACTTAAAGAAAATGTCATCAGATATTCAAGTTCTTCCTGATTGACACTTTGATGTATAGATTTCTGAAGGTCCATATTAATATGGGATATAATTTTTATGTTTAAAACAAAAGCCAAAGATTGGCTTCTATTTAATCTTGAACCTTCCACATAGGACAGTTTAAAATGTTAACATTTCATTTACATGTATTATCTGCATAATCCAAACACTAGTAGTTATCCTAGGGTATTGTGGCTATGCTTGCTACTGTGGAATTATTTATGTTATCTGTCACACTACTGTGTACTTGGTTTCTCTTTACATGATTGTTTTGGAATGTCTCCCAGGTGTGTAGTGGAAAAAGTAAAGGCTATAGCTGTTACTGTATCCCATTCTGAGTCTCCAATGCCTTCCTTTGGTACTGCATGTCCTAGTTAATTTCTACTGCTGTGACAAACACCATGACTGAAAGCATCTTGGGGAGGAAAGGGTTTGTTTGTCTCCATTGCTTGCTCAGCCTGCTTTATTACCATCCAGAACCATTTGCCCAGGTGGTACCACCCACAGTGGGCTAACCCCAACCCTAGTAAAAGTCATTAATCAAGAATGTGCTCTGTAGACTTACCTGCAGGCACTCTGATATAGACAACTTCTCAGTAGAGTCTCCTCTTCCCAGATACATCTAGGTTTGTGTCAAGTCGACAGAAACCCTCCAGGACACTGCACTTATATTACATTAGTTCCTTTTATCTTAAAAACTTGGTTTTAGCGACAAGTGTGGTGGTGTACACCTTTGATCTAACACTTATTAGGCAGAGGCCACTTCTGAGTTTGAGGACAGCCAGGTCTTGTTAGACAGAGAACCCCTGTCTCAAACAAAACAAAAAACTTGGTTTTGTATCTAACTTTTATCTCTTAAATGCTTTCCTGTATTTTCTCATTTTATCTTCATAAAAACTCTGAAATAGGGAACTAGAGAAATGGCTCAGTAGTTAAGAGCACTGGCTCTTCTAGAGGTCCTGAGTTTAATTCCCAGCAACCACATGGTGGCTCACAACATCTATAGTGAGATCTGGTGTCATCCTCTTTTGGCCTGCAGGCATGCACGCATGCAGAATGCTGTATGCATAATAAATAAATCTTTTAAAAAAAACAACTCTGAAATAGATATGATTTTACATGAGTGACCATGAAGAAACTCAAGAAAAGTAGTTTTCTGAGGTAGAAGATTTCTAAAAGTACATTAATTATATTACATAAAACTTTGAAAATTTTTAGAGGTTTTTTGTTTCCTATTTCTTTGAGTATGTTCTTCCAGAGACCTCTGATGGCCTTAGATGGTACTCAGCCAGGTGATGCTCTCCCATCCCTGCAGATGAGGCCATCCTGTGAGACTGCTACACTGTTGACACGTGTGTTGGGCAGAGTCTGATAGAGGGCAAGTGGGAAGGAGGAGGATGAAACAGAAGAGTCCAGGGTAGTGAACTGTGTGGGGCAGTGTGGATTGGGAGCTCACTTTTAGCACAGTATCAGTCCAGCCATGACAGTGATGCTGCCTGTAGGCATGGAGGTAGAGTCCACTTAGTAAAGTGTCTGCCCCACATGCCCCGAATCCTGGGGACCACCCCTAGTTCCCTGTAAACTTGGTGTGAGGGTGTGAGCCTGTAATTGAAGGTAGGAAGATCAAGAATTCAGGGTCATTGTTTTAATTTAGACTGGGACACATGAGACTCTGTTTCAAAATCCAAACAAACAGGCCAAAAAACCCTGTAACCGAGTTATTGATAAAATAAGTGAATTAGCATGTGTAAAATACTTGCCAGGTAGTATTAGTTGTTACATCATCATTCCATGCATGCAGCAGCTGTTCAGGTTACTGAGAGAAAAATTAGAATGTATTGGTATGGATTCTGAAAAGCAGATATGTGAATCCTGCTCATCCTTGATTTTTCAGATACTATTTTACATAATGGTCATACGTGTAAAGTGGAGTAGAATTAGGAACTTAGAAAACTTGCGAGTCTTCATCCTTCCTTATATTAGCGTATCTGTAAGTAAATAGGGCACCTCACTGCCTCTGTAAGGACTGTCAAGGTACTGTGATCAAGGCCTCCAGAAGGGACCGTCCCAGTACTGATCTTCTGTCCTGTTGGTTGTCTCGCCTTGACAGAATTGTGTCTGGTTAAGAGTAAGCACACATGGAAGGGGGTCTCAGTGGAAGCAGAGAAGTCATGTTCTCACTTCATTGCTTACCTAGTACAAGAAGCTTTCTTGTTAGAAAGAGTACACACAACCTTACAAAAATGTGAGAATGAAGTTAATATCTGTAACATTTTTCCTTAAGGACCAGAGTAATGCGGAGCAGCACGCAGATGGAGTTATAGTAAGTCTAATGCAGTCTTTGTCCTTACTCCTGCAGAGCCTTCTAACCATCCTGTCAGGAGCAGCTGAGTCTGCTCACTTCTCAGCGCAAGCTCCTTCCTTCACATACGCACTGCTTCTTGTTTTTATCTCGCAATCTTCCTTGAGCTCCTAACGTTGGCCATCTCTCAACAATCATTTGGAGGGGAAATGAGTCTTAAAATTGTTCTAAGTATTGGTTCTGTGAATGAATCACTTTGCATGTGTCAACTTGAAGGGTTAATTAGCTTTCATGACTCGTCTCTCACTAAGCTGCGTTGTCTCAGATGAAAGGGGGAATGTGTGCAATATCAAACCAGACTTTTACCTATTAAAAATGTTTATATTTATATGTTCCCCTGTTTCCTGTTTGAACTTGTTATTAGTACTATGTCGTATAATGTATTATTGGTAGAACAGGTAACATGGATCCTTGGACATAGTTATTCTTTCTTCAGCTTTTTACCTTTCTATTACTCTTTAACATTTCATTTATAAATAAGAAAACTTTATGGCAAGATTTCTCATCTGGTAATCAAAGATTTTAATGATTTATAGTTAGAAGGCTGGGGAACCTGCCACAAAGGCATGAGGACCAGAGTTTGGATTCACTACACCCACTAAGAGCCAGGCATGGTGGCATGCACCTATAGCCTAGACTGGGAGTAGGGGAGAGACCAAGTGATAGAAGAAAGCAACCATTGTTGGCTTCTGGCCACTGTATACAGTGTATGCGCGTGCGCGTGCCCGCGCACACACAGATGCTCACTATATATACACACAAAAATAAGTCAGGGTCTGTAGTTTAATAGTTTCAGTGACTTCTGTTGACTATTCCTAAAGTAAACCTGTGGGTGTAGTTGAGTTGACAGTTCTTGCTTAGCATGCATGAAGCCCTGAGTGTGATCCCCTCCCCCCACCCCCCAGCACCACATCAACTAGATGTAACAGTGATACCTGTAATAGCTCTCAGGAAGCAGAGGCAGGAGGATCAGGGGTTCATCAGCTATACGAGGGAGTCTGAGGCCAGCCCAGGCTACAGAAGACCTTATCTCAGGAGAAAAGCAGAAACTATTCTTAAAACAGTAAGCAACCTCGTTATCCTGAAGCTCAGTGTCAGCTTGTTAAGATCCGGAGGTGATGCGTTAGAACCCTGACAACCTTACCGTGCCTAGGGAGGAGTGAGCTTGTTGGCTTTACATCTAGTTTGAAATAGGAAACAAGTTTATTATTTATGATTTTTTAAAATGTTTTAGAGGACTGGAAAGATGTCTCAGTGGTTAAAAGCACTAGCTGCCCTTCAGAGGACCTGGGTTCAGTTCCCAGCACCCATATGGCAGCTCACAGCTGTCTGTATCTCCTATTGCAGGGAGTGTGGCTCCCTCATGCATGAAGGAAAAACACCAATGTACATAAAATTATAAAAAATAAAAAATACTTTTTTAGACAAAGATAAAGGAATCATTTTTGGAATATGAATTAAATATATTAGGATTTTTCTTTCTCTGTTCAAAGTGTCAACTCTGGATGTATGATCCACTACAAGTGCATGGTGTAAACGTAGTGCAGTGTGATCTCTCTTTCTGAGGCAGCCTTGTGGGGCAGGAGTGTGTTCGGGTTCCCAAGGGACACTTATGCAAAACTCAATCCTCAAAACTTAATCCCTTTCTCCTCAAAGGCCAATTCACGTGTATAAAAAGATGCAGAGTTTTAGAAAGCACACCACACACATTTGATCTTTTTCAATTTAAGAACATTGGGAAGGTTCAGAAATTTAAACTTGTAGAAAACTGATTTGAATAATTTACTCTGAAACTGTCGTCCTTTTGCATAAAGTTTGAGAAGACTGGACCTGGTTATGCTAGCAGAGAGCCAGGATGCGGGGACTGTGTGTCGGTCCTCCACTTACCAACTAAGACTCTGGACAAGCACTCAGCTGCTCAGTCTCTGTCATGTGTAACAAACCTGAAGGGTTACCTCTGCGTGTTGGTGTAAGGTCAGTAGACACAGTCAGCAGCCACGCACACTGTGTATTTTATTTACACATTGCTTTGGCACGGATTCATTAATGTCCGAACAGATTACAGCTGAGGATTACTTGTTGTATAAGCATCCTTTTTAAAAGGAAGCTGTAGAATGGCTTTTTTTTTTTTAGCTAAAATTGACCAGTATCTTAAGATAAACATAGGCAATTCTTATCCCATCAAAACAAGAAAAGGTTATATGTTTTTAATCTATATGCTATCAAAAAGGCAAAATTACAACAGACTTTATTATAGATCTAATTAGTTTATCTGTGATTCATGAACTCTGGAGCCTCTATTTAAGAAGGATGTGCTCTACGGACAGTATCAGAAATAGTGAGTCTTATAAGATGATATGGACACAGACAATCTGGATCAAAGCGGACTCAGGCAAGCTTGAATTTCCTCTGAAGAATTCAGATCCTCGGATTCCCATTTCAGCATCCGCCTGATTTCTTGGCGTTTCGGCTTGATTGGGTGGCACTGATCCTGCCTGACTCCATTTGGGCTTGCTCCATTTGAGACCTAGTGCAAGGAGCTCAGTCTAAAACACCAACTTTTCCTATTTTTTAGAAATCCAATTTATTTTTACTTTTGTGGTCCTGGGGATTGAACCTAGAGCTCTTTACCATTCAGCTGTGTTCCCCAGATCGTCATTTCTATTTTTTTAGTTTAGGACTGGATCTCACTTAAGTTGTGCTTGAACTCATCTGTAAGCTCTTACAGGCCTTGAGCTTGGGATCCACCTGCCTCCATTTTCCAAGTAGCTGGGATTATAAGCCAGTGCCAATGGACTGGACTAAATTCCCATGATTTGCTTTGTAATGCAAAGAAGTTTAAAGGTTTTTATAAAACTTGTTTATTTGACAAGCCCAACACTAGAATATTTCACCTGGAAGCAAGATTTCATCTAAAAAGTTGAATTCCAGTCCCTGATTCTAAAGGGTATTTATTTCATTGACTCTTCAATGGGAAAGATACTACATTTTCATTCATGTGGATCAGAGGATTAGTAAAGGAACCTTTCCTTTGTTTAAGTTTTGGTTCTAGTCCTGGATCAAGCCTGGGTCCTATACATGCTAGGGGAGTACTCCATCACTCAGCTGCAGCCCAGTTCTTTGTGCTCCTGTCTTTGTGCCACACCAGGAACTAGTTCATTCTCAGAACAGCTGTAAGGCACGTCGGAGCTTCCTAAGTTACTAGGGTTTATTCCAGATGTGAACATAGAGTCATAAGGTAGTAACACAAGCTGTTAGGTTCTCAACCTTGCTAATGCTGCAACCCTTTAACACAGTTCCTCATGCTGTGGTGACCCCCAACCATAAAATTACTTTCGTTGCTACTTCATAACTGTGATTTTGCTACTATCATGAATTGTAATATAATTATTTTTTGGAAATGACCATTTTTTAAGAGGTCATGACCTGCCGGTGGTGGTAGCACACACCTTTAATCCCCAGCACTTGGGAGGCAGAGGCAGGCGGATTTCTGAATTTGAGGGCAGATAGGGCTATACAGAGAAACCCTGTCTCAAAAAACCAAAAACCAAAAACACAAAAAGGGATAATGACCCACAGGTTGAGAACTCTGCAGTAGCAGCTATATACTCCTGGCTCTTGTTGTGTTTTATCCATGGGGAAAACTGAGGCCTAGAGAGTATGAGAGGCTTAAGGAGTTCAAGAAATTAAAATCCCACGCCTCTGTTTTAGTACATCCCTAACTCACTTTACTAGGTACTTGCTTATTAAGGGTATTCTCCTGGTGCCATCTGTAATTTGTCCTTTGGTTTTCAGTTGATATCTAATGTAACTAGAATCAGAATTCTTATTTTCAAATTATTTAAGAAAATCAGATTGAATAGCTTTTTAAAATAGGGAAGGGTTTTGATAGCCTGAAAGTAATTTAGACATTAAATGACAATCGTGAAAGAAGAAATCCCTTTACCATGCACAGTCTCAGTTTATGTTGCTAAGTGTTTTTAAGGTTTTGTGGATACCTTTGGGGATCATTGAGTAGCCAAGATCTTGTTTAAACAAACCATGCCCACTAGCAAACCACTATACTCAGCATGAAGGGAGCTGAGGCAGGAAACTAGGAACCCCAGGCCAGCCTGGGCCACAAATCAACATCGTCTCAAAATCAGTCATTTCAATTACTTGATCATCATAAATTCATCCATACTACCTCCCTCCTTAAATAACAGTGTGAGTCAGCTGTGGAGTTTTGGTTTAAGGTGCACCATGCTGTCAGAATAACGTCTTGATTTGGAATCCGAGAAATCTACATTTTTGTTGTTGCCCTGACATTGCCATCACATGATTGAGCACCCAGCCCCAGAATGTCCTCAACAAAGGCTTGTTCACATACCCAGTCCAAGGAGCACGTGTATAGCCAGGCTCCATAATCAGACATGATGTGTGGTGCTGTGTGCTGCACAGTGCTGGGCAGGAGATGAGGCGAGAACTGTGCAGACCGTCATCTGGTGGCTGGTGTTAGGAACATGCTGTGGGGAGGGAAGAGCTGGCAGTGCCGAGTTACTGAGGTGGTTGTTTGGCTTGCTTGCCTTGCAGGTTTTTCATTTAGCTTCCTTCTGTGACAGTGATTCAGTCATTTTATTTTCTTCCTTTCTATGCTCTATTGGGAGAAACTCTTACACCTCTGTATAAAAACCGTATCTCTCCCCTTTGCATTTTGACCAACTTATTTAAATATTACCCTGTGGATTTTGCTGTTAGAAATACGGCATTTTATTTGTTTGGGCGGGTCAACGTGGAAGGATATCTAATTAAAAATAACTCTGCTGTGTTTCTTATCTCAGAGTACTATTAATCCTGTAGATGCAATATACCAGCCTAGCCCCTTGGAACCTGTGATCAGCACAATGCCTTCCCAGACTGTCTTACCTCCAGGTACAGTATTTGGAGCCATGTTTCACAGAGTAATAGATAAGGAAAACAATTTGAGAATCACAGTAATCCTAGAGTTTCTATATATTTTGAAAATAATAGCAGTCACAAAATAATATAGCTGGAAATGAGCTGGAAGAAGGAAGTATCTTGAGGAGTGATGTTTTTGAAGTAGAAGGAAAGAGTTTTGGTTTTCAGAGGTGGTAGACAGTATAGCAGTGAAGGTGCAGGTCTACTGGTTGGACTGAATTCTGTAACTCAGAATTCATAGACACCAAGAAAAATTGAAACTGCTGACCTAGTTAAGTGTAACCCATGAATATGCAAATGTGGGGTGCTCTTTATAATTCTGAACAGTATAAATATTTTACCACAGTGGACATTAATGAGAAAGGGAATGTATGTGAAGTATAAGAGAATAATTAGTACAACTTAAAGGAAATAAATTAACAAAAGCCAGGCTCATTGGCTCATACCTGTAGTCTCAGCATGTAGGAGGTGGAGTTGGGAGGGTCGTCAAGAGTTGAGGCTAACCTGAGCTGAGCGAGGTCTTTTCTCAAAAGTCTGTTAGTTGCACCATATGTCTCTGTATTCTCAAAAGACAGTAAGGCCAGAGATTATACCTTCGTAAAGATACCACATAAAGGCTTTTATGAATTTCTACTTCTTCTGAAAATGGGCTTGCTATTAGCATTAATGAGGGGGAGCAGGCTCTGTGTCTGATCTTCTGTGGTTTGAGTTTCAGAAGCACAGATGTGCTGGGTGTTGGCTGTCCTGGCTGGCTCTGCTGATGCTCAGAGTGTCAGGGACTGAGAGGCTGGAAGGTCATAAAGA
>JADRCD010238260.1:0-26935 GCA_019843815.1 Montemys delectorum
CTTCATACAATTCAGTTCAGTTCAGGAACATTGAAGGACTTGCTACCAGGCTTCACTGTGATATAGACCATAAATACCCCCTATACTCTTAGAATAAGCATAGAATATAACTTTTGCTATAAGAAAATAAATTTCAGGAGAGATGGCTCAGTGGTTGAGAGCACTGACTGCTCTTGCAGAAGACCTGGGTTCAATTCCCAGCACCTACATAGGAGCTCACAACTGTCCTTTACTCCAAGATCTGACATGCAGGCACTAATGCACATAAAAAAAAATTAAAAAGAAAGAAAGAAAAGAAAAGAAAAAAGTTCCTGAGTCAGGTTTGGTTGCCCCTACTTATAATAAATCCTAGCATTTAGTTGAGAGGCCAAGGCCTTGGCCATGGATTGCCAAGAGTTCAAGGCCAGCCAAAGCTACATAATAAATTCCAGGTCAGCCTGATCTACAGTATGAAATTCAGTTTCAAGAAAGAGAGAGAGGACTGTGCAACCGTCACCATTATTCAATTTTAGGACATTATCTTTCTGTTTGCAGTATTTTTACTGGACATATTAATTTATTTACAATCTCATATATGTATATAATGCTTACTCAGCCTTCACCCTGTCTTCTATCCCTCTCATCCTACAATTCCCCTTCTCCCTTCAATTCCCCTTCCCAAATCCATGTCTTTTTGTTTTGTGGCCTGCTGCATTTAACCAGGGTCATCGTGTGTTGTCTGGATTTGAACCTATGCATTGGAGCCTGATACTCATTTGTGAATGTGCATCTAAAAACATTGAATTCTCCCCTCCCAGAATCTATCTGTAACCTCTAGTTCAGCTGGGAGGTGTTGGCCTTGTTAACAAGACCAGTCTTTTGTAGGCCCAGTGTAAGAAACTGTAGTTGCTATGAGTCCATGATTGCAATAGTTGGATTATACCCATATGATGGAGAAGAAAGCATTTTAGTTTGTGTTACTCTCTAGATAACTCTATGCATGGAGCCATGTACTGGGCAGGGCCATAAATTTGTTTTCCATAGTTGAGTAAGACCATTGATATCTTTTCTCTCCCAGTAGTTTGCATGGCAGTTTCTGGTGCTATGAAAGTTAGCCAGAAGGGAGGAGGAAGCTTCCATCTCAGTTCCCAGCTGATTCTTCTATTATCTTACAACTGAGACTGTATTATCTTTAGCAGTAATGTCTCTTTTTAAGATTCATTTTATTTGTATTTATTTATTTGAGTTTGTGGGTCTCTGTGTGTGCATGTATATATACATATCAGGGGTGACCACAGATGCCAAAAGAGGGTATCTGATCATCTGAAGCTAGAACTATAGGTTGTTGTGAGCCATTGGGACATGGGTGTTGGGAACTGGATTCTCTTCTTTTGGTAGAGCAGCAAGCACTCTTAACCACTGAGCCATCTCTCCAGGCACTAGCATTCAGTTCCTATTGTCTTGTTCTGGTTGCTCACTTTTTATTCGAGACCATAGCCCAGGCTGGTCTTTAAGTTGCTATATAACCAAGGATGATCTTGAATTCCAGATCCTTTAAATTTTTACTTCCAAGTGTAGAATTCTAAGTTTGCTTTACCCCCAAGCAATGGTGGCGCACGCCTTTAATCCCAGCACTTGGGAGGCAGAGGCAGGTGGATTTCTGAGTTCGAGGCTGGCTTGGTCTACAGAGTGAGTTCCAGGACAGCCAGGACTACACAGAGAAACTCTGTCTTGAAAAAACAAAAAAACAAAAAACAAAAACAAAACAAAAAAAAAATATGCTTTACCACTGCTTGCTAATTCTGGAACAGTTTCATTACCAACACACACATACTTACAAATACTCCGTAGTCATTTGTTCCCAGCTCGCTCATTATTCAGTTGTCCTGTTTATGCCAATCTAAGTTTGGCTACATGGTTGATTACCTTTTCTCAACTTCATTTCTGCCTTCTCCCATGGCTCTGTACAAAGTCTCTCTGAGCCTGATTCTTCCCATAGTCCCTCTCTGCCTGGAAGTCCCGCCTTCTGTTTCCTGCCCAGCTGTTGGCCATCAGCTCTTTATTAAAGCCAATCAGAGAATTCCTTATGTAGGTGGGGGAAGGACAGAGACCCTTTACACAGAATACAAAAATGTTATCCCAACAGTCATTAGCAGTCATTTTCCACTATTCTTCATTTTCCTTTTACAAATCTGTCTACATGTATAGACCAGCCTATTCTGGATAATTGTGGCCTTTTGTGATTGTCTTCTTTTAGTTAGCATAAGAGTATCATGGTTCATTTATATTATAGTACTTATCATTCTGTGTGTTTATTGTCAACTAATATTCCATTAATGGGCGTATTTACTCATTCTTCAATTAATGGCCTTTTGTGTTGCTTCTACTTTGTGACGATTATGAATGATTTTGACGATTACTATGGTTTTGTTTTGTGTGTGTGTGTGTGTAGAGTGGCTTTTAATATGCTTACATTTTAATATGCTAAACATTTATATATACTGTTTAAGAAAATGTTCTATCCTTTACCATTTGTTTTCTTTGTGTTCAAGAATATTTCATTTATTATTATTAGTGTGTGTGCCCAAGTGTGTACATGTGGTGGTGAGAGAACTTGTCCCCACGGCTTTGCACAGTGAGCGCTTTAGCCCTGATTTCCTACCCTTCTCTTCCCTTCTCCTTCTCTTTTAAGTGTTAGCAGTATTGGGAATTGAACCCAACTCTATGGACTTTGACAGGCAAGCATTCCCCACTGGGCTGTATTCCAGCCCCACTTGATTTGGGGGATTTGGACCCTGTCAGTGGTGATTCAGAAGCTAGAGCTGTAGCTCTCTGCTGCCCTGCTGCCCAGCTGCCTGAGGAGTCCTTTTCAGAGCTCCACTCTAGTAAAGCCAGATTGTTGACTTTGTCTCAGAAAGGAATTTCAGGATAAGTCAGTGTGAAGCAATGTTATATTTTATTTTATTTTTAACGTTTTATTTATTTATTTGAATGTGTCCATGAGTATGACTAGTTTTTATATCAGTTTGACAGAAGCTGGCTCATCAGGGAGGAAGGGCTCTTAGTTGAGAAAATGCTTCCATAGGATTGGCTTGTAGGCAAGGTTGTAGGGCATCTTTTTGATTGATGACTGATGTGGGCAATGCAGCTCCTGGGCGGGTGGTCCAATGTGCTATAAGGAAGCAGGCTGGGCAAGCTGTGAAAAGCAAGTCAGGAAGCAGCACTCCTCCATTATCTCTGCATCAGTGTCTCCTCCAGGATCCTGCCCTACTTTGAGTTCCTGCCCCGACTTACTCAATGGAATTAGAAGTGAAGTGAACCCTTGGTCCTCTGAAAGAGCAGCTTATGCTCTTAACCACTGAGCCATCTCTCCAGACCCAAGTTTTCTAATTTTTAAAATAGTTTATCACTTATTTTATTTTGTGTGCACACATATTTTGCTTACATGTATTTATATATGCATACCACGTGTATGTCTAGTACCTGTGGAGGTCAAAAGAGGGTGTCAGATTCCCTAAAAAGGAAGTTATGAATGGTTATGAGCTACTGTGTGGGTGTGGAAACTGAACTTGGGTCCTCTGCAAGAACACAAGTACTCTTAATTGCTGAGCCATCTCTGCAGTTCTCATAAAAGGAATTTTTAACATAGACTTACTGGTGGGAGTTAACAGAAAGAGAGGAACTGATGGAGGTACCCTTCATTTCCTTTATGATAGTCATACATAGGATTTTGATGAGTTTTGATGTTATTGTCTTTAAGAAATTTCTAGGAGGAGCTCAGCAGTTAAGAATATTAGCTGCTTTTCCAGGAGACCTAAATCAATTCCTAGCACCCAGATGATCACTCACAACAGTTTGTAACTCCAGTCTGAGGGAACTGATGCTCTCTTTCCAGCTCCTTAAACACCAGGCATGCACAAGATGCACAGACATACATGCAAGCAAATATCCATATATATAAAATAGAGTTTAAAAATTGCTAGGAGATTTAAATGAGATCACAGGGTAATTCCTGAGGCTTACAGAGCAGGATTATACTTTGTAATCAGAGCTATAGATCACAGGGGCACAGGGAGTTAGGATATTGTAACTTTAAATAAAACTGAATAATCTTATTGTTTGTGAAAGTCCCAGAATATATTCAGAAGAGTAAGGTCCTATCTAAGGTATATGCCTAAGCCTAATGGATTGTTAACATTCTTATGTGAACATATCTCTTTTTTAATTTACATTTCAAATGTTATCCCCTTTCCCAGTTTCCCCTCTGCAAACCCCCTATCCCATCCCCTCATACCCTACTTCTATGAGGGCTCCTTACCCACCCACTTACCCACTCCTGCTCACCGTCCTAGCATTCCTCTACACTGGGGCATCAAGCCTTCACAGGACCAAGGGCCTCCCCTCCCACTGATGCCAGATAAGGCTCCTTCAGCTCCTTCAGTCCTTCCCCTAACTCCTCCACTGGGGTCCCTGTGCTCAGTTCGATGGTTGGCTTTCCAGTGGTTAGCTGTGAGCATCCTATGTACAGCTACAGTGTACTCACATATATAAAATAAATAAATAAATAAATAAATAAATAAACCTTTTTAAAAAAAGAATGTGTGCACTCTAGTCCAAGAACAGTTTAAAAAACAAACAAACAAACAAACAAAAACCAAAAAGAACCCAAAACCAAAAAAAAACACTCACATGTAAAATGAAATAAGTAAATCTAAAAGAAACTTTAAAGTGTTTAATGTGGATGAATAGCCCTTACAGCAAACATTGGCAGTCATGCAAGAATTCTCTTTTTTTTTTTAATGTGACTATACCTATGCCTGCATGTGTTTCTGAGCACCTCATGCATGTAATATGCTGAAATTCTCCCTTCTCCCCCAGACAGGGATTCTCTGTGTAACTTTGACTGAGTTGAACTCACTCTATAGACCAGGCTGGTCTCGAACACAAAGATCCACCCACCTCTCCTTCCCAGTGCTGGGATCAAAGATGTGAACCACCACTGCCAATTGAGGCCTGCATTCTTAACATTCTGGAAGTAGAGCCAAGAGGATCATAAGTTCAGAGTCATTTTCACCTACGTAGTGAGTTTAAGGCCAGGCTTAACGATTTGAGATAACATCTCATTAAGTTGCCCAGGCAAGTTGTGAATTTGTCGTCCTGCCACCTGAGCTTGGCAAGCAGCTGAGATCATACACCTATACCACCATGCCTACCTCCTGGCATCTTTTATTGTAATGCGTGGCATGTCGATTTGGGAAATGACAGTCAAGTCTGAGCATGACTCAAGATGAGTATTCATTCCTGAGGCGTAAAACCAGGATGTACTAGTTATGCTGGTAGTCAGCAGGCAAATAAGGAAAGGGGCCTTGAGGGGAGGGGTAAATAGGATGCAGATGGTGATAATTAGGACAGATGCCAAGCCACCAGTGAATGTCTTCCATCTGTCAGTTATACTGTAGACCAGCTCGCTTCTTGAGCGCACTTGGGGTGGAAGTTCCTCTGTCCTCAACTTTTATCAGTATTTGCATTATGTATATAGGATATGAATGTTTTTCCTTGTAATGTTTGAATGGCACACTCCTGCTGCTCTTTTAACGCCATTTTTGTCTTCCCAGTTGATGCTTTCTGAGTGGTTAATTGATGTCCCTTCAGATTTGGGGCAAGAATGGATTGTGGTTGTGTGTCCTGTTGGGAAAAGAGCCCTTATCGTGGCCTCCAGGGTGAGTAACTGTTTCCTGCCTCTTGTGCCTGCAAGCCTTGTATGTGATGAAAGGGATTGTCTACCTCCTTTTCATCTGCCATAGCAACTGGGCCTGGGGTTCCTCCCAGTACTTTCCTTCTAGAAAAGTCTGTTGCCAGCCATCTTTGGGCTAATGACAACCTATAGAATGAAGAAGAGTCAAGGATACCTGTGAATTCCTAATGAGAGTGGCAGCTTTCTCCCTACAGGGTTCAACTAGTGCCTACACTAAGAGTGGCTACTGTGTCAATAGGTTTTCTTCCCTTCTGCCAGGAGGCAACAGGAGGAACTCAACAACAGCCAAAGGTACCTACATATGATATCTAGTTAATGTGTTTTTTGGGTTTCTTCCTGACTATCTCTTTGGTGTTGAGGTTCAATCTCAAAGAATCTCTGAGGCTTCAGGGGCCAGTCAGCCAATTCAGTAGGTGAAAGTACTTTTTGAGAAGTCCGCATGACCTGAGTTTGACCCCTAAAACCTCCAGTGAAAGTTAAGAGTTAACTCCTAAGAGTTGTCCTGTGGTCTCCACACAGGACATATGTGTCGTAACACATGCCCATGTCCATGCAGCATACATAACAGTAAAACTTAAAATTACTCTACCACTAAACTACATCCATAGTCCCTGTTTGTTTGTTTGTTTGTTTGTTTTGTTTTTTTCTTGAGATAATGTGAACCATGTGTCTTAGTTAGGGTTACTATTGTTCAGATGAAACACTATGTCCAAGAGCAAGTTCAAGAGGAAAGAGCTTATTTGCCTTACACTTCTGCATTATAGTTCATTTAAGGAAGGGAGGAGGGCAGGAACTCAAAAGGGGCAAGAACCTGAAGGAAGGAGCTGATGCAGAGGCCATGGAGGGGTGCTGCTTACAGGCTTGCTCAGCTTCCTTTTTTATAGAACCCAGGACCACCAGCCCAGGGGTGACATCACCCAGAGTGGGCTGGACCCTCCCCCATCAGTCACCAATTAAGAAAATGCTCGCCGGGCAGTGGTGGTGCACGCCTTTAATCCCGGCACTTGGGAGGCAGAGGCAGGTGGATTTCTGAGTTTGAGGCCAGCCTGGTCTACACAGTGAGTTTCAGGACAGCCAGGGCTACAGAGAAACCCTGTTTTGAAAAACCAAAAAAAAAAAAAAAAAAAGAAAAAGAAAGAAAGAAAGAAAATGCTCTATAAGCTTGCCAGAGCCAGATCTTATGGAGGCATTTTTTAAATTGAGGTTCCCACTTTTCTGATGACTTTAGCTTATATCAAGTTGACATAAAACTGTCCAGCAAACCACATAACCCAAGCTGGCCCAAACCTCCTGATCTTCCTGCCTTAGCCTTCCTGTGCTAGAATTATAAACTGAGATTAAAATCATTATACTTAGTTATTTACTAAGTTTTTATCATTTAAGAAAAGTATCTTGTATTCCCAGGCTATCATCAAGCTTGTCATATAGTTAAGACTTGAAATCTTTATCTTCTTTGACCTACTGCCCAGGTAGCAGGATTATAGGCATATGCCATTATCCTTGGTTTATTTGCATTTTTTAGAAAAACTAGTACAAGATGGTGTTTCGCTTGATTGGATATTTTTGTTTGGCTATTTGTGTTTTTTTTTTTCAAATTTTTAAAAATATATTTTATTATTTTGTGTATATGGATATTTTTTGTCTGCATGTATATCTGCACCATTTGCATGCAGTACCCCTGGAGGCCAGAAGAATTTGCCAATCCCCTCCCCCCCATCATTAAAGTTATAAACTACTATATGTTGCCATGAGGATCCTGGGAATTGAGCCAGGGTTCTCTGAAGAAACAGCCACTGCTCTGAACTTCTGAGCCATTGCTTCAGCACCATGGTTTTGTTAATGAGACAATCTCTTGTTGTACAGACTGGCCTTCTGTTGCTCTGTAGCTAAGGATGACCTTAAGCTTCTGATCCTTTTGTCTCTAGCTCCAAAGAGACCGTAGGCACCTGTCACTATGCCTTGCTTTATGGGCTGAGTACTGAACCCAGAAGGCTTTGTGCTTACCAGACAGTACTTTAACATTGGAACTACATCCCTGACTCAATGTTTTCCTGTTGTTTGTTTTTAACAGCTAGACTGTTCAGTAGGTTTGAGGCTAGAACAAAGTTCAAAACCCTCCAAATATTCTCCATGGGAAAAAGCAGAAAACAAAGCAGGTGTTTCAGTTGGTGGCAGGGAGAGTGGGATGTTTCTGGCGCCTCAGTGTGGGGGCATGAGAACTGAGTGAAGTCAGGAAGTTGGGGTAGACCTGTGACAGGTTTGGGTGGATTCCCTAATTAGTGGGTGTGCCCTTTGTCTTTGGCCTCTGCTTGGCACCTTGAAGGCGATGGTCTGGAAGGGCTTAGTTCATGAGCAGTTGTACTGCACTGGTCTAGGGCCTCAACCCTTTGGTTGTAGGCAGGGCATGTTGGCCTGGTGATCTCAAGGGTGTCTGTCTAGAACAGGAGGTTCTGTGCCCTTCTGCTACTTTGCATCCCAGGGTGCTGATTGTCACAAACTTCTTTCCATCTTGACCTTCTCTGGTGTGCTAGCTAGATGAGGCCTCTTTAGCTTCCATGGGTGCTCCCTGGTCAAGTTGTCTGTTGCTTCTGGCCTTAGATGCAGGTGAGGTAGCTCCCCCTTCCCCTTTGTTTTGTACAATCAGGCAGAGTTTGCATTTGTAAAATTCCAGGTGGTTTTTTATAAAATATGAGTTGTCGACAGGCAGTGGTGGTGCATGCCTTTTATTCTGGCACTTGGAAGGCAGAGGCAGGTGGATTTCTGAGTTTGAGACCAGCCTGGTCTACAGAGTGAGTTCCAGGACAGAGAAACCCTGTCATGAACTGCCCCCCCCCCCCCCCCCCCCAAAAAAAAAAAAAGAGCTGTCATTGATTTTGATAGTCGCAGGGCCAGCTCCTGTTGTTCTTGTTTGCCCCTGTTATTCTCCAAGGCAGAGACCACATCCACATTCCTAAGTCTTGCCCTGGTCAATGCTGGAAATCCATAGGGAAAGGCCTTGTGCTTTAGGAGACAGGGAGGCAGGCACTCTCCTGAGGCATCGCCAGCAGAGCAATGCCAGAACTTTGCTGCGTGCATGAGCACCGCAGACTTTGGCTAGATCCGCTTTCGAGGCAATCTCTCTTCAAAGTCAAGTCTCCTCAGTTGCATGATCCATGCAGCCCTGTGAGTCCCACGAGGCAGCACGTCTTTGAATCATGCCGTACACAGTGACAAGCAGTCTTTTCCTTAAAGGTTCCTGAGATAATATCAAGTGTAATGGCATAGTGAGCTGTGTCTGGGGATTCCCAGACTGATTCTCTTCCTCCTTTGCTTTCCTTAGCTACCTTGGCCTCAATAAACAGACTAATAAGGAATAAATAATGCATTCTTGGTTGGTTTGAGTAGAACTGGTCAAGCTGAACCCCAAACCCTGTTCTATTCTCTATTGCTCTGGTTTGTTGACGATTTTTCCTGTGTTCCTTAACTAGTAAGGCTAATCTTTTTTTTTTTTTTTTTTTTGAGACAGAGGTTCATGTAGAGGTCAGGTTGGTCATGTAGCTAAGGATGACTTTGCATTCCTTATCCTCTTGCCTCAGTTTACCAAGGTAGGTGGCACTGTAGCCTGCCTCCTTTACTCTGGCTTTCTCTTTCTGGAACTGCTCTCAGTGTATGTTGTATAACTTAGCTCCCAACTCTTTCTGTGATCATCTTATCTGTTTCCTTAAAGAAAGTAACAGCTTATACTTGATATCCCTACATTGCACAGTGCTTAAATAAGAAAACAAATACTTGGAGGCCAGTCACTCAGAAGGGTAATGCCGGCTTGGGCAACAGAGCAAAAAACTTTCACACATACATAAAATAAAAATAGCCTAGACTGATAGCAGGTGCTTGTGATCCCATCATTCCGAAAGTCAAGCACAGTAGGATTGCCTTAAGTTTGAGGCTAGTCTGGGCTACAAAGTGGAGTCTCGTCTCAAAGCAACAAAGCAGCAGGTTTGATGGCACCTGCCTATAATCTTAAAACTTGGGAGAGAGAAGCAAGATCAGGAGGAGTTCAAAGTCATCTTCATCTTCAAATACATACTGAGTTCCAAGCCAGCTTGTCTTAAATGGAAAAAAAAAAAAAATGCAAAACTGAAATCAGAGCTTCTTTAAAAGTAAATAAAAGAATGTCCCAACTTGTTTAGAATCCCATTTGTCTAAAGTGCTGTCTTGATCTCTCATACTCTCTTACCTTATAGCATCCTTAAATTATGCCAGGTGGCTACAGAGGGCTATGTAGAGTGCTCTCCTTGATAAATCCCTCATGCTTAGCACTGACAGTTGTCCTAAGCCCTGGGGACTGTTCACCTTGAGCCTATTAGGATGGCCCCCTGTGGAAGCTGTTCTGTGTTGACTTTCTTCCTTGTATCTGTAGACTATACCATTCTGGATTGCATTTACAGTGAGGTGAACCAGACCTACTATGTTTTGGATGTGATGTGCTGGCGGGGACATCCTTTTTATGACTGTCAGGTAAGGATTGATAATGTCCTCATGTCTTTCCTGTCTTCTTTCCTCCCGGGAAGGTGGTTCAGCTTGTGGGTTTGGTACGTGACCAACTTCTTGTTCTGTACAGGATGTGGTAATCAAGAACATTATCTAATGCTCCCTGCATCTCATCTTTGAGGGTGTTTGAATTAGCTTCATTTTAAAAATAAATATGAGAAACTAGGAAAATATAAGAGTTCTGTGTGTGTGTGTGTGTGTGTGTGTGTGTGTGTGTGTGTGTGTTTGAGATTGGGTTTGTCTGTGTTTTGTATAGCCCTAGCTGTGTTGGAACTCGATTTGTAGACCAGGCTGACCTTGAACTCAAAGATCTGCCAGCCTCTACCTCCCAGATGCTGGAATTAAAGGCATGCGCCACTGCCTAGCTAATATGAGAATTCCTAAGGAAGAAGAAACAGCAGAGGTATAGGCTGGGGTGTTAGCTGTTGTGGCCCCTCCCTTCTCTCCAGAAAATGGGAAGATTGTTGCAGGGATGATTGAAGGGTAAGAAGTGTGCCATTTTATGCAGACAGCACCATTAAAAAAAGACTCCTGTACTCTCCTTCACCCACCACATCCTGACCCTGAAACTGCCAGGTCATTCTTGGTATGAAAGAAAGTCTCCAATCTCAAAGCTTGCTCTAGGAAGAGATAACAGGCATGGACCACTATTCCTAGCTCAGATTGACTCCTCTCCTTTCTTCTCCCTCCCCCTCTTCCCCTCTCTCCCTCTCCCTCTTCCTCTCCCTCTTCCCCTCTCTCCTTCTCCCTCTTCCCTTCTCTCCTTCTCCTTCTTCATCTCTCTCTCCCTCTCCCTCTTTCTCTCCCTCCTCTCCTTTCCTTTGAGACAAGGTCTCACTCTGTAGACCAGGCTGGCCTGAAACTCAGAGATACACCTGCCTGCCTCCTTAGTGCTGGGATCAAAAGTGTGCACCACCACACCTGGATAGACTGCTAGACTGCTTCTTTCTATAGCTATACCCTATGGTGGATTTCAGGAAATGCCAGCTAGTGATGATTCTGTCTGTCTGTCTATTGTTTTTGAGACCAGGACTCACTCTGTATTTCAGGCTAGCCTCAAACCTACCATCTTCCTTATGTCTCAGTCTCCCCAGAGGTTGGGATTACAGATTTTTGTAATTGTTTCTGGCACGTTTCCTTTAGTTTTGTTAAAGGATATTCACCATATATATTCGCAACTTGCATATTGGGTAATTAAAATTGCATGGACAGCTATACTCTAAGGAAAAGTACCAGTTGAGTGGCAGCTTATGCCCATGGAAGCCCCTTTGTTTCAGACTGATGCTAGAGGAATGTCCTGAATCTCAAACCCAGACTGAGCTACATGACAGACCTCCCTGTCTCGGCAAAGCAAAGCAAGGGGCTGAGGATGCAGCTCAGGTGGAAGAATGCTTGCCTACTGCACACAAAAGCTTGGGGCTCAGTCCTAGGCACCTGATCCATTCCTATAGGCTCTGTAGAGGATCAGAAGTTCATCTTTGATATATAGCAAGTCTGAGGCCAGTCTGAGCTATATGAAATCCTCTCTCAACAAAAACAAAGAAGAAAAGGAAAAACTACTTTTATTGTTTCAAATTTCCAGAAACAAAGTAAAAGAACAAGGAGTGTCTCATAGCTGTAGTAGGGTACACATCAATAATTTAGAGAATCAGTTCTTAGGAATAGATTCAGCTGTGTAGTGTTTTTTAACAGCCATATTAAATGAAGCAAGGGAGTTGGTATAGTGTGCTTTGGAGTGGAGGAGTTGTAGTTCCCACAGTATTTACTTTGTTCACCCAGGCGAGTGGCTTCACTTTTCTGATTCCAGGCACCTCCAGTATGTAAAATAGCAATAATGATAACATAGCTCCTATAGGGTGCTTGAAGTTACTATTTATTTATTCATCTATTTATTTGTTTGTTTGTTTGTTTATTTTTCAAGACAGGGTTTTTCAGTGTAGCCCTGACTGTCCTAGAACTCTCTCTGTAGACCAGGCTGACAGATATTCACCTGCCTCTGCCTCCTGAGTGCTGGGACTAAAGTCCTGTGACACCACCATCCACCTATTTGTTTGTTTGTTTGTTTGTTTGTTTATTTAAAGACAGTGGCAGCACATGACTTTAATCTCAGCAACATGAGAGGCAGAGACAGGCCGACCACTGAGTTCAAGACCAGCCCGGTTTACTGAACGAGTTCCAGAATATCCAGGGCTACATACAGAAAACCCATGTGGTATAGGCTGACTTCACTATGTAATCAAGGATGACCTGCCTCTACCTCCTAAATGCTGGGACTTAGGTTTGAGCCACTATGCCTGGCAGCTTTGCTAAATTTTAAAAGAAAAAGATCTTTATAACATATACTTTTAAAAAAATGTATTGTATGTAAGTACACTGTACCTGTATTTAAGATACCCTGAAGAAGGGGTCAGATCTCATTATGGATGGTTGTCAGCCACCTTGTGGTTACTGGGATTTGAACTCAGGACCTTTGGAAGAGCAGTCAGTACTCTTAACCATTGAGCCATGTCTCCAGGCCCCTTTATAACATATATTTATATGAAAGTGTTTTTATGTAATATAATGCTATGTATGATATAAACAATGAAAATATACTTTAGAATTTTATTTATCCTTATTGTGTGTGATGTGTTTGAATCGAGACCAAAGGATATCTTTTAGGTGAGGGTTTTTGTCTTTGAAGTGTGGAATCTAAAAATCTAATTTAGGTTATCAGGTTTATATGGCAAGCATTTTTAGCCACTGATCCATCTTGCCATGCGCGCACACACACACACACACACACACACACACACACACACACACTCGCGCGCACGCGCGTGTGCACACACACACACACACACACGCACACGTGCAGTTGCACCTTTAAAATCTCTCTCTCTTTTTTTTTTTTTTTTTTTTTTCCGAGACAGAATTTCTCTGTGTAGCCTTGGCTGTCCTGGAACTCACTTTGTAGACCAGGCTGGCCTCGAACTCAGAAATCCACCTGCCTCTGCCTCCCAAGTGCTAGGATTAAAGGTGTGTGCCACCACTGCCTGACGCGCCTTTAAAATCTTGAAAGACTTGATAAACTATGGTTATAAATGGAAATGGAGATAGTAACAGCAGGGCTTAGGTCTTTATAAATCAATGGTATTAGAATGAGCATAAAAGTTTGAAATGAACTTTTATCTTTTCCGTGGCAGACTGATTTCCGATTCTACTGGATGCATTCAAAGTTACCAGAAGAAGAAGGACTTGGAGAGAAAACCAAGATTAATCCTGTAAGGCTGTTGGTACAATTAGAGTTCTTTTGTGTTGTGATTGATTGTTCTTTAGATGAGGTTTCATATGGCCCAAGCTGATTTGAACCTGGCTATGTAGCTATGGCCCTGGATTCCCAATCTTCTGCCTCAGCTTCCCAAGTGTTGAGATTACAGGCATGAACCTCAATTCCTTTCCTTTCCTCCTTTCCTCCTTTCCTCCTTTCTTTCTTTCTTCCTTCCTTCCTTCCTTCCTTCCTTCCTTCCTTTCTTCCTTTCTTCCTTTCTTCCTTTCTTCCGATTTATGTATTTATTTTATGTATGTGAGTACACTGTCACTCTCTTCAGACACACCAGAAGAGAGCATCTGATCCCATTACAGATGGTTGTGAGCCACCATGTGGTTGCTGGGAATTGAACTCAGGACCTTCGGAAGAGCAGTTAGTGCTCTTAACTACAGAGCCATTTCTCCAGCCCCCTTCTTTTCTCCCTCCCTCCCTCCCTCCCTTCCTTCCTTCCTTCTTTCCTTCCTTCCTTCCTTTTTCTGTTTTGTTTTTTTGAGATAGAGTTTCTCTGTGTAGCCCTGGCTGTCCTGGAACTCACTCTGTAGACCAGGCCAGTGTCAAACTCACAGAGATCTGCCTGTCTCTGACTTCTGAATGCTGGGACTTAAGGTGTGCACCACCATGCCTAGCCCAAAATTATTTTATACTTTATATATAAAGGTGATTTGCCTGCCTATATGTCTTTACCACTGAGTGCCTGGTGCTCACAGAAACCAAAAGAAGGCATCAGATCTCAAACTGGTTGGGAACCACCTTGTGGATCCTAGGAATCAAAGCCAGGTCCTCTGGAAGAATAGCCATTGCTCTTAACCACTGAACCATCTCTCTAGCTCCAGAGCCACTACTCTTGATTGATGAGATTATCTTTTGAGGCAGCATATTATAATGGTATAATGGTAAGACAATGAGTTTAATAGTTACCCAGATTTGAATTTTGTTTGTGGGTTTAATAATTACTAGTGTAAGGACTGGAGGTGTGACTCAGTGTATAGAACTTGTTTAGCATGTGTAAAGTCCTAGGTTCAGTCCCTAGCACCATTAAAAATAATAATGTAATTACTTGGATAATAGCCTCACTTGCTATTTTTTTATTTGGAAATGGCACTAATAAGCTAAGAGAGGTAACATATACTTGTAATCATAGCACACAGGAGGCTGAGGAAGCAGGAGTTCAAGATTGACATTAGCCTAGACAACATAGTAATAGTGTGAGATCCTATCTCTAAAAGTAAAGGATAATATCAAGAGTTTCTATAAGAAACATATAAATGCATGCAGCTCCTCACAGCTTTATCCTTGTGGTAAGACGCTTAGTAAATGATGCCTGATATAAAATGCTCTGTGTGTGTGTGTGTGTGTGTGTGTGTGTGTGTGTGTGTGTGTGTAGGAGGAAGAGGAGGAGGAGGAGGAATAATTGAGCTCAGAGCATCGTGCTTGCCTAACACTGAGCTGTATCTATGTTATGTGACAAAACTTTTCTCAGGGAGACACTATATCCATCTAATCACCCCAGACAGGGAACAACACATGGCAGATCAAAGTAAGATATCACCAACATCCAACATGGTGAAGCAGTGGTTCTGTTGGGGTTTCTTAGAAGAATATAGGTGAGAGGTTGCACAGCAGAAACGACTCGAAGACAACTGTATCACCAAAGCCCACTCACCCCAAAGCTTGGGAAACAGCTCACAAGAGCTGGGAAATCTGAGCACCCACAGGTAGCTTAACAGGTTAGAGAATGTCCTTTCCAAGTGACCCTGGTCTAAACAGGTTCCAGGCAGCTGGCGTGGTTTCTGTTTCTTCTAGGCAATGCCTGGTCTCAAAGCTGCCTTCGAAGCTTTGTTCTGAGTGGGATGTTCAGCTTTATTGCTTTCTTTCACCGGGCAGGGCCTAAGTGAATCTGGTCAACCTCAGGGACTTCCTGAAGTTATTTTGAGTTGTGTATCTTCCGGCATAAGGAACTTCCCTGCAGGGTGAATGGCATGTTTCAATCTTGAGGGAACTGTTATACAATAACCTATTGGAGACAGGGTCTCACTGTGTAGCACAGGCTGGCCTGAAGCTTGCTAGTAAATCAGTCTAGCCTAGATCTCTGTGGGTACTAACTGGGACTTGGGGAAACATATATTTCTAGGCTTTTCAGAGTCCTGGAAGTGGAGGTCCAACAAATTTTTCCTATTCCCCTACCTCTTTTTTTTAAAGATAGGGTTGATAGAGTTGTGAAACTCAGTTATTCCCCTGCCTCAGTTCCCTGAGTGTTAGGAAGGAAAATTTACTTGATAAAGCTTTTTAATCATTAGAGCCAGTATCATTTGAAACGTACTAACTCTTTGTTCTAATTTATATTTCAGTTTAAGTTTGTGGGGCTAAAGAATTTTCCGTGTACTCCTGAGAGCCTGTGTAAGGTGCTGTCTATGGATTTTCCTTTCGAGGTAATGAGACCATTGTCTGTGCTCTGAATGACTGTAGGACACAAGGAGACTTGGGTACATGCAGTCTTAAAACAACCTGAGTTTTCAGTATCTTAGCATGAAGACAGGGCTAAAGATTAATTTTAAGGAAATGATGTAGCTGCTGTCCTCCAGAGCCTCAACTTTGCTTCTACTAAATAAGTCAGACCACCAGAATTTCATAGTCCCTCAGCATCCCCTGAAAAACTGGGGCCTAGAGAGGAGCAAAGATTGTGTGACGTGTTTACCATAAGCACAAGAATCAGGCTCCTTGTTTGCCTGCCACGGCTGGATGTAGCAGTGTCAGGCACATGGACACATGTGGCTGACTGAGCCTCTGGTTCTCTTTTGGTGAAAGCACAGGCAGTTCCAGGGATAATAGTGCTCACGAGTCAGTGGCCTGGTGGTAGGGCCGACTCGTTTATTTTGCCCATACTTGTCATGTATGAAAATCTCCTGTTCCCAGAAACTCCTGAGTCTAAGATAGTCCTTTGTCATCCTCAGAACCTCTCTCTTGACTTTACAAGCAAAGGTTTCTTTGCCCATCATCCCTTTTAAAATTCTGCCTAGTCACAGTCAAGCCTTTGCTTGAAGTGTATTTAATTTTGTAAAGATAACAGCTTCCTGGATAAGGAAATGGCAAAGACTAAGTTGCTTCATTTCTGGGAGTCAATTAAGAAGGTGGTAAGAACACTGTCTTTATTTATAACCCTTACATCCCAGTGGCAAGAAATGCTTTTTAGGGGTGAGTCACTGAATCACAGAGGAGAAAGTATAGGGCTGTAGGAGGTTTTCCCGTTTAGAAAAACTGAGTTTCCCAGAATATGGCTCCAAACAGTCTGGGGGTAGGGGGTGGGGGTGGGAGTGGTTTGTTAGGCAGCAACAGTAGCTTGGGAAGCTCAGCCTCTGAAAAGGACTGTTCCTGTGCTCAGCCTGGTGCCCTGATGGGGATGCCTAGATCTCTTGGCTTCATCCCATATGCAGAACTCAGCTTTGCTATGGAGACTTTAGGTAGAAAGTGTCCAGAACGTGGGGGCAGAGGGCATGGACTCAGGTTGAGTTCCAGCTTCATACTTTCGTCTTTATAGTATGCTTAGAACTTTGTATAGTAAGAAGCACCATCTCTCGAGTCCCCCTGCCTGGGTAAGAAAGGAAATCAGTGAGTGGGAAAGCATCCTGTCACAGTGCAGGGCGAGCGTGTTATTAGATCTTTTCTCCCCAACCCTTTCTTCTGTTTGATAAGGCTTCACTCTATAGCTCAGTCTGCTTGATCTTGAGGTCTTCCCTGCTTCAACCTGCAGAGTCCTGGGGTTACAGATGGATACCACCATTTCTAGCCCTGGTGCTTTCTTTATTTGAAGAAAATGCATGTGAGATACAAGCAGTCTTTTTTTTTTCCCACTGGCAGTGGCTCAGAATAAAAAAGGAAAATCGAAGCCGGGCAGTGGTGGCGCACACCTTTAATCCCAGCACTTGGGAGGCAGAGGCAGGTGGATTTCTGAGTTCCAGGTCAGCCTGGTCTACAGAGTGAGTTCCAGGACAGCCAAGGCTACACAGAGAAACCCTGTCTCGAAAAAAACCAAAAAAAAAAAAAAAATTAAAAAAAAGGAAAATCGGCTGGGCAAGGTTGTACGTCCTTTAATCTCAGCACTCAGAAGGCAGAGGCTGGTAGGTCTCTGTGATTTTAAGGCCAGTTTGGTCTACATGGCAGGGCAGACAAGCTACATAATAAAGAGACCTTGTTTTCCACGTACCCAATAAATAAGTAAATAAATGAATAAATAAATAAATAGGGTCTACAAGAGCTGCCTCTGTCTTAGAAATATGTGGCCCAAAGTCATTATGATTCCTGATTTCTCTCCTATAGGTAGATGGACTGCTCTTCTATCATAAACAGACCCACTATAGCCCTGGGAGTACTCCTTTGGTGGGCTGGCTGCGCCCCTACATGGTGTCAGATATTCTAGGTGTAGCTGTTCCAGCTGGTCCATTGACCACCAAGCCAGAATATGCTGGGCATCAGCTCCAACAGATTATTGAGCACAAGAGGAGCAAGGAGGACACAAAGGAGAAACTCACACACAAGGCTTCTGAGAATGGCTTCTATGAGCTGGAGCACCTGTCGACTCCCAAGTTGAGGAGTCCTCCCCACAGCTCTGAGAGCCTCATGGACAACTAAACTGGACAACCCATGAAAGACTGGGGCAGAGGACAGTGAAGACAGCCATAGGTGACCTTATCTCAGAACATACTTTCCAAACCCACGCTGTCAAAAACAGGTTGCCCCCTGTCTAGAATGTTGGCTCAGACTGTTGGGAGTGGGTCTCTTTTGGATGGAGTTGGAATCCAGGTAAATACGAATATGAATATCTCTTGCTGTGTTAAGTATATCCTAGGTCCATGGTGTAAATATATGTGATTCTTAAGAAAAAGGTTGCTTGTGGTTATTTGGGTTTAGAAATTTCCTCTACCTTCCCCAACTCCCTAGGCTGCCTATAGCATGACTGTTCAGATCCTGGCCCATTTCACCCCCTTTAGCACTTCTGTTGGGTTTCCAGTTGCTGCTATTGGTAATGCCATTTTCTGAAAGGTCTTACCAGGAACTGCAGTTCTTGGTATTTGAATATGTTCCCTCTTCTGAGAAAACAAGTGTGATTTTTCTACTGTTTAGACCTTTCCAGAGATAAAATGCTAATGGGGTTCATTTACTTTACAAAATGTTAGAGCCCCTATCAGGAGATAAACTTTGTGCTAGGCCTCTGAGATGTAGGTTATAGAGGCAGGGAAGTCCTTGAGGGGTGTGCCATCCAGCAAGAAAATAAACCCCACCCTGTGTAGAACATGGTGAAGTGATTGCTTTAGTGCAGAAAAGTGCCCCAAGTTTAGGGACAAAGGAAAAGCAGATTTCACAGAGGAGGATATAGCTGGGCTGAGGCCCTGGGAGGGGCCTAGTATACTGTGCAAACCAGGAAGAAAGCAGGTCCTCAAACAGTTACACAATAGACAGCAGCATTCCCCTAGAGCAGGGTGGGACTTGTCTGGAATCAAGTAGGTTCCACATGGCTCTAGTATAAAATAGGAGTGGAGAGTTAGGGAGAGGATACTGGAAGGCAGAGGGAGATTGAGTTTTAGTGAAAGGAAATTAAGGAAAAGTCCTGGGGCAGGATCTATGAATCAAAGCTCTTCATCAGCTATGAAAGTAGAAGATGGTGTTTAAAATTAACTAGTTAGTTTTTACTCTGTTCAGAAAGTATATTTCAGAACCTGAGGCGGCCTCAGTCTGCAGCCCACTCTGATTTCCACATTCCTAGTGTTGGGTTCAGTATGGGAGCCGAGAAAACTCAGATAGGGAAGCTTAAAAATGAAAGCTTTATTTTCTGAGCACTCTAGGAGGCTCCCAGTTCAGGATCTGAATCACATCCCCTGAAGGGAGAGTGGACATTTTTAAAGGATGGGAACACAAAGCATGGCGAGAGCAGAGTTATCCAATTTTATTTGGACATTATGGGTTAAACAAGGGAATACTTGTTGGAGACTGGGCCTCATCCAGGGCACCCGGCTTCGAAATCTTTAATTCATTCTCTTAAACATTAAGCCCAGAGGGCGGAGTGATAAGATAGAGGAGCGGGCCAGCTGCACATAAGTAGGGCATAAGAGGCAATTGGTTATGTAGCTTTACAACTTATGCACCTTGGTTTAGGTAGCAGCAATTTCTATATTCTTTACTGGTTAACAGACAATTAAGAAAACTTTTGGAGGGCTGGAGAGATGGCTGAGCACTTAAAGAACACTAGCTGCTCTTCCAGAGGTCCTGAGTTCAATTCCCAGCACCCACATGGTGACTCACAACCATCTATAACAGGATCTGATGCCCTCTTCTGGTATGCAGATAGAGCATTCATACATAAATAAATCTTAAAAAAACAAAAGAAAAGAAAACATTTGGAGAAGTGGGATCCGTTCCTTCCTAGGCCTGGGAACATGAACCTGTCTTTGAGACGGCTGCATTCAGACAGCTGTCTCCTTACAAGTTGTCCCTGAGATGTCTGGATGCCTGGACTCAGACAACTGTTTACAACAGAAGCTGTTCAGCTATAGGGAAGTCCCCACATCCCCTAGGGCCTGGGACCTTGAATTTTGTTTCTCCCAATGATTAAATGGAGTCTTAAAATGGATGGCAGTACTTAGAATAAGTTTCTTTGACTTTGACCAACACTAGGACTGCTCTTATTGGACAAACTGACATCATTCCCTTCAACAGAAATAGTGTATGTGAAAAGACTTAAAGGGATCCAGGGCAGGTCTTGTGACATGCAATGGTCCTTGGAGTTATTAGCTTTGAAGAGAGATCTGGCCAGAAGTAGTGCTTAGGCAGAGCCTGGTTCCACAGAGCAGTTCATCCAGTGCAATTCCCTCAGGTATCTGCTCTTTTAGGCGTAAACTGCTGTGATCAGACAGGGAGGACCCTGCTTTTACTCTCACCCAGTGGTAGAGCCCACTAGCTACAGATACAGGCATTTGCCTGTAGAAGGTCTTTTTAGTATTAAGGTCAGATTTGCAATAGGAATACAGTAGTGTTCCTTATATCCAGGAATATGTATAAACATTAGACATTTAGTTTCTTCAGGATGGCCTTAAACTTGCTTTTCAGCCCAAGCAAAGCCTTGAATTTTTTTTCTTTTCTTTTTTTTTTTTTTAAGATTTATTTTATTTATTTTATGGGTATGATGACACTGTAGTTGTACGGATGGCCGTGGCTGCTGGGGATTGAACTCAGGACCTCGCTGGCCCCATTCGCTCCAGCCCCCCTTGCTCCGGCCCAATCAATTCATCAGTTCACTGTAGCTGTCTTGAGATGCACCAGAAGAGGGCATCAGATCTTATTACGGGTGGTTGTGAGCCACCATGTGGTTGCTGGGATCCGAACTAGGGACCTCGCCAGCCCAGCCTTGAATTTTCAATCCACTCTCAGCCTTTCAAGTAGCTGGAATTGCATACCTTGGTCACCAGGCCCTGACCTGTTTGATCGTCTTCAGAATTCTTCAGTCTTCTTTTAGCAGCCAGCTTTACCAATCTGGGATCTCTGCATGTCAGTGTCATGCAAGACCTGGTTTAGTAATAAGCCTCTAGTTTAGAAATAAACTTGGCAAAGCCTGGTTTCAAAATAATCCCAAGCTTTGGATATGGTATGGTAGCTTATGTTTATAATCCCAGTACTAAGGAAGCTGAGATAGGAGGATTGCCATGATTTTGAGGCCAACCTGGGCTCTAGTGTAAGACACTGTCTCAAAAATAAGTAAAACCCAAAATAAACCTGTAAGGATTACTTCCTCAAATCTCCCACTCTAGAGATAGATTCATGTATAAGTCAAATCATGTATCAACTAAATTTAACAACAAGCAAAATTTGGTATTGTTGAAATAAATATTCCCTAGTGTCTTTAGCTGAAGCACTGGGTTTTTTGGCCATACATAATAGTATGTCTCCCAGTCATATTTCTCTGGGAATTACGGAACCACTTGCTACTTACTTATGGTTCTGTGGGTGGTTGAATTTTCCATAGATTTTAAGAACAAGTACTGTAAATTTAGTCTTGTGAATTTGATTAAAAGGAGAGCCTTGTGATATTGACGTGAGTGGCCTGCACTGTGTGACCTGAGGCCATGGTGGGGCCTGAGTCTGCGCTACCACCGAGGATTGTGTCCATGGTCGTGGTGCAGCCCAGGTCTATGTTGACGACTAGCCCGTGTTAACATCTGAAGGCCATGCAGTCTGTGCTGCAGCCTGAAGCCATGTTGATGTGAATGACTTGTGCTGCCTGCCACCTGAGGCCATATTAATGTCCTTGGCCTGGGCTGCCTGCCACCTGAGGCCATGTTAATGTCTTTGGCCTGGGCTGCTGCCAAGGGCTGTGATAGTATCCATGTTCTGTGCAGTGGCAGAGGACTGAGTTGATGTCTATGGTCTGTACTGCCACAGGAGACCAAGCTGAGGTCAGTGGTCATCTGCTGAGATGAGATCTGCTGACACTGAGATCATGTGGATGGCCATGGTCCGTGCTCCTGATGACTATAAAGGGCAAGGAAGCTACTTTTGCCATGTGTTGATGACTATAGACTCAGAGTCAAGAAAGAAGGAAATGGAAGGTTTCTGTGACAACCCCCACCCCCACCCCCAAAAGTTACAGCCTAGCCAGAAAGTTATCAAGGAGAACTTTTAAAAATTGTGATAAGGATGCTGAGGTGTAGCGCTCTACTTCTTGTGGGGGTTGCTGGTGGGGAAGGACTCAGTTTTCATATACACACAGAAACAAATATCTTTTTAAAAATGAAATTTATGATTTTACCCTTCTTATGGTATTATGGTAAGATTAGATAAATAAAAATTATTTAATTTTTAAATTAAAAGGCCAGTGGGAAATGGACCATACTCCAGTGAGTATATGGGCAACACAAATTGGACTTTTTATGTGTGTGTTGGGGGATCCTGATGGAGGGGAGCAGACTTGGGAAGACTGAGAAGTAAGAGTGTTTGGGGTTCATGGTATGAAGTTCCCAAATCAATAAAAATATGAGAGAGCAAGCGAATGAGCAAGCAAGCCTGTGGTGGAATGCATACCTGTCATCCCAGCATTTGGAAAGGAGAGATAGGAAAATTATGAACTCACTGGACTTCATGCTTGCCTCTGCTGGGATTGAAGGCATACACCACTCTGCCAGGCTCAACTTTGAATTTTTTGTTAGTCTTATGTCCACTTCTGACTCTGCTACAAGGTTTCATGCAGTGCTGGGAATCAACTCTGGCCATTGCATGCTAGACAAGCACTCTGCCAACCTTCATAGCTAACTTGGATTCATCCTGTATTGTGTCTACAGACATGCGGTAGCATGTTTGGCACTGGTGACTTTTGTGTGTGTGTGTGCATGTGTGTATGGAGGTCAGAGGTCAATGGTGAGTATCTTTCTTAATCAGTCTCCACCTTATATTTTAGATGGATGTGTCTATATGTGTATGTATATATGTGTTGCCATATATGTGTATACATACACACACAGAAACAAATATCTTTTGTAAAATGAAATGTATGATTTTACCCTTCTTATAGTATTATGGTGAGAGCAGATAAATAAAAATTATTTTATTTTTTAGGTATTTTTTTTTTTTAAGACCTGGCTGGCCTACAACTCATTATGTAGACCAGAGTAGCCTTGAATTCACAAAGATCTGCCCGCCTCTGCCTCCTGAATGCAGGGATCAAAAACCTATGCTATCACGACCACCTGAAAATAATTTAGGACAGTGTCTTTGGGAAGTATGGTAAGAATACAATGTCAATTTATTCCAGTATATGTAAATACAGTATGATTTATCACTAAGTTACTGATGGTCATTATGTTGCTCCCGGTTTTTTCTTCTTCAATCATTTTGTAGTCTGAGATCTGTCTCAGCAGTATAGCCATAAATACTTGATTTTGTTAGCTCAAGACTGTAGTTGGGTCAGGTTTGGTGACATACACCTTTAATCCCAGCACCTTGGAGTCACAGGGAGGTGGATCTTTGTGAGTTCAAGACTAAGCCTGGTCTACATAGAGAGTTAGACCAGTTAGACCTCTACATAGTGAGATCCTATCTCAAAAAAAAAAAAAAAAAAAGATAGTAGTTTGGGGCCAGTGAATACGTGACTGCCATCAAACCCAGCAACCTGAGTTCCATCCCTAGGACCCACATCTCAACTGAAAGAACTGGCTCTTGAAATTGTCCTTTCACATGCGTGGTATGCATAGGCATGTGTGCCACACACATGTTAAATAAATAAATGTAATTTAAAAAAATCTAAAATCAAGCTGGGCGGTGGTGGCGCTCGCCTCTAATCCTAGCACTTGGGAGGCAGAAGCAGGCAGATTTCTGAGTTTGAGGCCAGCCTGGTCTACAGAGTGAGTTCCAGGGCAGCCAGGGCTACACAGAGAAACCCTGTCTCAAAAAACCAAACCAAACCAAACCAAACCAAATCTAAAATCAACCAAACAGAAACAGATGGTAGTTAGCTGCTTGTGGTCACATATACATAAACACATATAATCCCAGCACAGGAGTTCAAGGTCATCCTCAGCTAAATATGGAGTTCTGAACTACAGGAGACCCATCTCACAAGTACAACAACAAAACAAAAAAAACAGGCCAAACAGAAAAAGACTATAGTTCAATGGCAACCTATGCCTACAATCCTAGCACTTAAGCAGGAGAATTGCCTTGAATTCCAGCCAGCCTGGGCTAAAGAGTGAGGCCCCCCAAAAGAAAATAAACCCAAGCTAGATGGGCATTTGGATTCTAGTTCTAAGATTTTTCTCTAAGAGCAAAGCTAACCAACTAGGTGCTTTGCACTTAGTTTTTTGTGTCTCATTCATTTCCAAACATTGTGTTGAGCTTATGATCAGCAACAAGTCTAGCAAACTTCCTCTGTTCATCTGCCTGTCCTCACACAGATTTGCACCTTCCCAATAGTTCCAAGCTTTTTGTATTCAGTTATACCGCATCCTTTATTATCTTTCCTTTCCACATTGGTAGACTGAGTTAGAAAGCTTGGGTTCAAATTTCATCTCAACAGGAGTTTCGTGGGTGGCTGCATCGAGGACTGCAGGTGCCCTCAGATCACTGGGCAGAAGTCAAAGTAGTAGGAGTAGGTGGAAACAGTCTGTCTGTCTGTGTCCAGTGGTTTGTAGCATACAGCCACTGCCATTTCTTCCTTCTTTGGTTTATGCAATGCTATTGAAAAAAATTACTATGGGACAACTAATTGATCATTCATCCACTGACAACTTGCCTCTTTTATTCGATGCTACATTAAATGTCAGGCAGACTCTGTTTCATAGATCCGTGCTCTCTCTGGCACTAATGGGTCCTCTGAATTTGGCTTACATCACAGTGGACAGATGGGTAGAACATCCTTAGAATGCTGGATGTGAGGAAGTGCGTCTATAATCCCAGCCTTCGGGCAACCAGGGTTTAAAGATAGTTTTGCATCTGTGGCTACAAAGTAAGTCTGAAGCCAGTCTGGGCGATATGAGACCCTATCTCAAAAAATCAAAACCAATACGAGCTGGACATGTGGGTGGATACTTCTAATCCCAGCACTAAGGCAGAAGCAGAAAGATGACTGCAGGTTTGTTGGTGCCACTCCAGTCCTCCTAGGGAGCTCCAGGTCAGCCACAGGGGGACTGTCAAAAATGAAAACAAACATCAAAGAGCTTTCAACTGCATGTGGCTGCTCACCCCTTTAATCCCAGCACTCAGGAGGCAGAGACAGAGGCAGAGGCAGGTGGATCTCTGAGTTCTAGGCCAGCTTGGTCTATAGAGTTCCATGAAACCAGGGCTACACAGAGAAACCCTGTCTCAAACCAAAAACAGAGAGAGAGAGAGAGAGAGAGAGAGAGAGAGAGAGAGAGAGAGAGAGAGAGAGAGAGAGAGGAAGGAAGGAAAAAAGAAAGAAAAAGAACTTAAAGCAGGAAACCATTGTAATCTCATGATATTGATACAGATTTTACCATTATTGCTAATGTTTAGATTATAAATTAATTGGTTGTTTACAGAGGAATCTGCAGGATAATGAGTTTTTTTTTTTTTTTAAACACTACCTTAATAGGTAGGGACTGTCCTTAGATTCCATAGTGGCTTGCTAATGAAACATGTCATCTCCGATTACACCTGCAGAACATTTGGCTGAAGGGCCACAAGAACAAATCACTGGATTCTAACTTGTGTGTTTAATCTGATCTCAGCACTGCAGCCTGCTTGTTGCTATCACTCTCAAAGTGAGCCAAAGTTCCAGCCACACACCCTGGCAGCCTGCAGGGGAGGGTTATCTTTTCACCTCACACTGGAAGCAGCCTCCATCCGTCTGTGCTCTTGGTTGCCTCTGTGTGTCCTGTAATTTCTGAGTCTGTTTTGTTCTGCAATCTCCTCCCAACTCCTCAACTTAGTTCTAGAGAATTCGCCTTACTAGGGAGAAGACATGTATTTGTTTAAATGACTGTTTCATTTAATTATATTTTGGAGACAAGGTTTCACCATGTAAATAGCCCTGGCTGCCCTGGGCTGTACAGACAAGGCTGGATTCAGAGATCCACCTGCCTCACTTTGCCTTCTGACTGTTGGGATTAAAGGTATGTACCACCAATGTCCATCCCCTATACACTAGCAAAGCTATACTGAACCAAGACAGTGGTTGCCCTTCAAAGCAGAAGTGACTGGGAGGGAACAAAATAGGACTTTGTTTTGTTTTTTTTTTTTTAAAGATTTATTTATTAATTATATGTAAGTACACTGTAGCTGTCTTCAGACACTTTTTCTTCTTGCTCTGGCCCCACTTGCTCGCTGTAGCTGTCTTCAGACACACCAGAAGAGGGCATCAGATCTCATTACGGATGGTTGTGAGCCACCATGTGGTTGCTGGGATTTGAACTCATGAGCGGAGCAGTCGGCGCTCTTAACCACTGAGCCATCTCTCCAGCCCCAAAATAGGACTTTGTTAATGTCTTAGGGGTTTATTGCTGTGAAGATACACCATGACTCAGGCAACTCTTAGAAAGATGGAGACAGCTGAGATTCTACATCTTGATCTGAAGGCAGCAGAAGGAGACTGCTACACGAGGCATAGTGTGAGTATATATGAGATCCCAAAGGCCTTCCCCCCAATGACACACTTCTTCCAACAAGGCCACACCTACTCTGGCAAGGCCATATCTAATATTATTGCTCCCTATGAGTCTATGAGACACATGAGTTTATGGGGGCCATCACAGTTAAGATGGGAAAATTTTATTTTTTAAGGTTTTATTTATGTAGTTTGCTTTTTTTTCTCTTTCTTCTTTCTTTCTTTCTTTCTTTCTTTCTTTCTTTCTTTCTTTCTTTCTTTC
>JADRCD010238260.1:26945-53225 GCA_019843815.1 Montemys delectorum
TTCTTTCTTTCTTTCTTTCTTTCTTTCTTTCTTTCTTTCTTTCTTTCAAGACAGAGTTTCTCTGCATGGCTCTGCTGTCCTGGCACTCACTCTGTAGACCAGGCTGGCCTCGAACTCAGAAATCTGCCTGCTTCTGCTCCCAAGTGCTGGGATCAAAGGTGTGTGCCACCACTGCCCAGCAAGATTTATTTTTATTTATGTTCTTGTTTGTATATGTGTGCATGGGTGCCCAAAGAGGCTGGAAGAGGGTGTTGGCTATCCTGGAGCTGGAGTTTTCCATGGATGAGAACTGGCTGAAGTGAGTGCTCAGGACTAAATCTATGGGAGAGTGTGGGAAGCACTCAGAGTCATCCTCTCCAGCTCCGAGTTCTATTTCCTGATTTGTTGGTTTCATGACTATTCAGTTTATAAAAAATGCATGTGGCTGTGTACTTATATTTTCACCTTTTCTGTATATGAATTATACATTAATTTAAAAACTAAGCAGAATATTAAAGTCGTCTCAGCTCTGCTTCCTAGACGACCGTTTTCCTCTGAAGAGAAAACCAGTTATCTTTCTTATCTATTCTTCCAATGGTTTTCTATATATAAATGAACTTATACATGGTTACTTTGGCAGCATGTTGTGCATGCAGTCAGGATTTTGGTTTCTTTAAACATCCAGTTATGTTAGATGATGTTTTTGCTTTAATCCAGGTGTGGGATATGGGGCTGCTTGACTGTCCACACCTGATAACTATGATTTGTCTCATGTTCTAGGAGGGGCATGATTTTTGCCAGCTGCAGATAGTTATGCTTGGAATTATGGGGATGTTTGGGAATGTATAAATTTGAGAGCCCAGAGGGCCTGTGTCAGCTGCTACTGGTTCTTGTTGCTGCTATTGCTAAATTGCTGGTTGGGCTACTCTGCTAATGGAGACTGGCACTTGCCCCTTGGAACTGGATGCTCCTAATCAACAGGAAGTAGTCTAAAGAGTTCTACATCCCCTTTTCCATCTAACCTTCTTTCTCTCCTACCTAGTGTTGAAGGATTGGAAGGGTCTAGGATGGAGAAGGGTGGTAGATGTAAGAACCCAATAAAGGAAACTGAAAAGTATGGCTACATATGCGTACTATTTGAGTCTTGCATTTTTTAAAAGTTTATCTTTATTTTTAATGTGTATGGGTGTTTTTTTTTTTTTTCTGGATGTATGTTTATATAACACATGTTCCTTCGGAGGCCAGAAGAGGGTGTTGGATCCCCCTGGACTAGAGTTCCCTAAAGTTCTGTGCTACCATGTGGGTACTAGAATTGAACCCAAGTCCTCTGCAAGATCAGCCAGTGTTCTTAACCACTGACTCCAGTCCCTGAGTGTCTTCGTTATTTTACTTCCTGATACATCTTCCATTATTTTATCTCCAGTGCATAGTATAGTGCCTGGCATGTAGATAGACTTGTTATAGACTGTCTTCCAGTTTCAATACTGAAACCAACTCCTGAATAGGTTCCTGAGTTCAACCTAGAGTTCATTTTACTGGTGGCAGAAGACAAACTAACATAGCTCAGGGGCCAGGAGGGATGGACATGTCTTTAATACCATCACTCAAGAAGCAGATCTCTGAGTTCAAGGCCAGCCTGGTCTATATAGCCAGTTTCGGGAGATCCTTTCTCAAAACACTGTCCCCCACCCACATACACACAAAGAAAAAAACTTAGCAGAGATAACCTGAGGCTGCTACTGCACTGGTGCCAAAATGGAGTTAAGAAGAGTTAATGAAGCTAGGCAGTGGTGGTGCATGCCTTTAATCCCAGGGCTTGGGAGGCAGAGGCAGGCGGATTTCGGAGTTCAAGGCCAGCCTGGTCTACAGAGTGAGTTCCAGGACAGCCAGGGCTACACAGAGAAACCCTGTCTCGAAAAACAAAACAAACAAAAAAAAGAGTTAAGGAAAAAAATATATAATTTATTTTTTTAAGTGAGGTGAGGTTGGAAGTGTTCAAGTCCTACAGTTGCTGGATAGGCATGTGCTGGAGTCTCAGTTACCAGAATCGCTTGAATTCAATAGGTCAAAATCAACTTGAGTAAAGATTGTGAGGTCAGGTTTAATTCTGTTTTTAAAAAAGTTCTCCAAGATGAGCACCCAAACCTACAGCATTTTCTTTTCCGAAGACCCATCCCCTGGTTCTTTCTGGGCTTCAGTCCTAGGGGACTAGCTGTGGCACTCCCGTTGGTTGAGATCCTTCTGGAATACTTATCTTTGGTTTAAAAATGATTTAAAAAAAAAATCACAGTAGGCCCAGCCCTGCCTTCACAATGCCTCTATCCTGAGAGACCCAAACTGCTGCGTTTACTGTAGATCAAGCAATTTGCAAAGGCTGTGGGCTTCCTGAAGAATTCTGATACAGGATCACTGTCTGTCTGTCTCTGTGTGTCTATCTGTCTCTCTCTGTGTCTCTCTCTTTGTACCGGATTAAAATTAGCTACAATGATGCTGGACTACAGGATACATTCATTGAGCAAAGAAACGCGGCCCTTGCTCCTCGGTCAGATCCTAGGCATCTGATCCTCTTGAACCTTACAGGCAACCTTTAAGAAGACACTCCTAGGAATAGGTGGAAGCCGCCCGTGAACGCCGGGAAGAGCGCCGGCCCTCGCGCAGCCCCGCCCCCGCCGCTCCGCTCAGCCTCCCCTCCTCCCACCTCCTCTCTGTCTCCCCCTCTCGGACAGCGTCCCCGTTCGGCCCGGCCCTCCCGGGCGCCTGTTTGTGAATGAGATGCTCAGTTTCTCAATGGAGCCGCGGGGGGCTCGGGAGGACGCGGCGCAGGCCGCAGCGCTGGCCCTGAGCCGGGAGGGGGACGCCTTTTCCTCGCTCGCTAGCGCCCGCCCTCCCTGTCGCCGCCGCCGCCGCAGCCGCCGCGGCTTTTGAGGAACTGGGCCGCGAGGCCACGGAGCGGGTCGCAGGCCCCGCCATCCCCGCGGACGCCCGGGCTGGGCGGTCTCGAGGCGCCGGCGAGCTCTGCCCCGGCGTGAAGCGGCTCCGGAGGCCGACGGCCTTCTCCAGCTCACGCCAGGCGCCTTCGCGGTGGCTGTAAAAGTTGTGGAGCCCTTAAAGAAAAAAAAAAGAAAGAAAAAAAAAAGAAAAGGAAAAAGCCCAAACAGACCTCGAACTGCCGTTAGTTCCTCGCCCGCACTTTCTCCTCCTCAGGAGAGGAGGGGTGGTGCGAGGAAAGGAGTGAAGCAAATAGGAGGCATTTCCTCTCCGCGGGGAGCGACAGCCGGTTCTCCGCGGCCAGCAGGAGCGGCGTTGGCAGCCGCCGCCGGCGCCCGGCGCTCGCACCATGCGCGAGCCGACCGAGAGTTGCTGAGGCGCCGGGCCGCAGAAGCGGAGCGCGAGTGCAGCGGGCTCCGGCGCTCGCCCACCAGACCTGCCCGGGCGGCGGCGGGATGGAGCCGGCGACCGCGCCCCGGCCGGACATGGCGCCGGAGCTGACCCCCGAGGAGGAGCAGGTAAGCGCTGCCGCGGCGGTGGGTGTGTCCGAGCCTCCGAGGCCTAGGCCGGCCTCTGTTCGCCCGGTTGCGCTCCTGCTCGCATTTTAGGCCTGCGGGCTGGCCTCCGGGGGCCGCAGACCGCGCCCCGGGCCATCGCCCGCCCTTCCCCGGAGCCGTGGGACCCCCGGCTCCGAGCTTCTTATGCCTGGAGACTTCCGGGGGGGGGGACCTCCGTGCCGCTCCATTTCAATGAATATTAAAGTTCCTCGAACTAGGACAAGCTTCCCACTGGATGATTGCAGGACACCTTGCCCCAGGCCCTTCTACTCTTAGGAAGCTTTTGCTTTTTTTTTTTTTTTTTTTTTCTTGAGGGTCAGTTGTTTTCAAGGGCAAGGAAGGAAAGCCATTTGGGGGAGGATTCTTAGGTGGTTGTCTCCGTTCCCAAGAAGGGGGTTGGGGGGTAGCGCTGGTAAATAGGTGGCCCAGATTCTCAAAGGAGCCCTTCAGGCTTTCAGACTGCTGGGACGGGCCTACTTGGACATATCCTGAAAGATCTGTCCTTTTTCTAGCTCCCCAAATCCCTGGCCTTGACCTCCCTATTCTGCTTTCCCAGGCTAGGCTCTTCCTTCCCCTCGTCCCCATTTCCCTGCCCCCACCTCATCTGACAGTCTCCATCTTTCTGAAGCCCACATTGGAGTTCCATTGTCCTTTTTTAAAGCTTGTGACCTTAAATTCCCAGAAAGGAGTAGCCTTGCGTTATCATTTGAAGGGTTTCAGTAAGGGAGAAGCCTAGCGCTCTTGTAACTTTACACTCCCCCATCCCCACCCCCACCCCCACCCCCACCCCCAATATTCCAGCTGTGGAAACACGGACTAGATGAGATTCAGAACCCTACGGGCTGGGCTCTTGCTCATCTCTCCTTGGCACCGCTCTTATCCAAACATAGTCTATGCTCAAATATGGCCATAATCTGATCGTACCTTAAAAATAAAATAAATGAAAGAGGAAAAGGTGAGACATGCTGGTAATAACCCATTCCACACTCTCACGTCTTTGTTCACAGGCCCACATTTGCTAGCACAGTCTGTACTGGGGAGACCTCTATTTTGATAAACTAACATTGGTTTAATGGGCTTTTTTAAGACCTGTTTATTTTTTATGGTTTATTTATTTTTATTTTAGTTGCGTTGAAGTTTTGCCTGTATATATGTCTGTGTAGAGGTGTCAAATCACTTGGAGATGGATTATGGATACCTGTGACTGCCACTTGAGTGCTGGGAATTGAACCCAAGTCCTCTGAAAGAGTAGCCAGTGCTGTCTCCAGCCCCAAGACCTGATTTTTAAAAAGCCCTTGACTTTTCTTTTCTTTTGTGGAAATGATGGTTTTGTTTTGTTTTATTTTCTGTTTTTTGTTTTGTTTTGTTTTTGTATTTGGCCCCAGATCTATACTCTTATTCACTTTAGATAAACTCAACATGAGTAAAAAGTTTTAAAAATACCTTTTTAAAAACAAATTTGCAAATAGTAGTAGCAGCTTGGTAACTGCAACAGGGTGTTTTCAAAATGCTAGTGAGACAGTGCAAGCAGTTGGCCAAGGAGCCCACTCTTTCAGGACTGGGAAGTGCCTCAGTACTAATGTATTAGGTTGATTTTTTTTTTTTTTTTTTTTTTTTTTTGAGACAGTTTCTCTTCGTAGCTAGCCTTGGCTGTCCTGAAGCTCTTGAATGTAGACCAGGCTGGTCTGGAACTCACAGAGATCACTTGTCTCTGCCTCCTGAGTGTGTGGGTCACCACTGCATCACAGGTTGATTTATTTTTATTTATTACTCACGGAGTGACTTTTTTTTTTTTAAAGAGATTTATTTATTTTATGTATATAAGTACACTGTAGCTGTCTTCAGACACACCAGAAGAGGGCATCAGATCTCATTCAGATGGTTGTGAGCCACCATGTGGTTGCTGGGAATTGAACTCAGGACCTCTGGAAGAACAGTCAGTGCTTTTAACCACTGAGCCATCTCTCCAGCCTGCCATTCTTGATTTTTAAAAAAAATAAAAAACAAAGATTTTCCACTTTTTTTTTTTAACAGTGAAAGCATTGATTATCTTTATTGTTAGGAAACCCAGAGACAGCCATTTTTTCTTTTATTTAATTTTTTTGTTTGTTTGTTTTGTTTTTTTGTTTTTTTTTTGTTTTTTTTTGTTTTGAAACAGGGTTTATCTGTGTAGCCCTGGCTGTCCTGGAACTTACTCTATAGACCAGGCTGGCCTCAAACTCAGAAATCCGCCTGCCTCAGCCTCCCAAGTGCTGGGATTAAAGGCGTGCGCCACCACTGCCCGGCCTTTTTAGTAGTCTTAATTGGCTTTATTATTTATTATTATTATTTATTTTAGAATCAGACAAGTCATAAAATAAAATAAATGTCCCTGTGAAGTGAGAAGAGTTTGGTTTGGTATTAAAGTGGAAGAAAGAAGAACTGAGAGCTAACAGTGGGTTGACCTTTTCAAGTTAACTGTTGTCTCTCTCTCTTTCTTTCTTTCTTTCTTTCTTTCTTTCCTTCTTTCTATAGTTTTTTGTTTGGTTGTTTGTTTTTTTTTTTGTTTTATTTATTTATTTATTTTAGTGTTTTGAGACAAGCTCTCACTTTGTCTTCCTATTAGATTTTTTTTTAAAAGATTTATTTATTTATTAGTATATGTAAGTACATTGTAGCTGTCTTTAGACATGCCAAAAGAGGGCATCAGATCTCATTACAGGGCAGAAGATCTCATTACAGATGGTTGTGAGCCACCATGTGGTTGCTGGAATTTGAACTCAGGACCTCTGGAAGAGCAGTCAGTGCTTTTAACCACTGAGCCATATCTCCAGCTCCTAGATTTTTTTTTAAAGTGACTTTTTCTGTCTTACTTTCTATGGGGTCCATCAGATTTGAAGTATTGAGGCCTCAGCAAGGTATTGTGTGCACAAACCCCTGTAATTCCAGTGCTTAGCAGAGGAGGCAAGATCAAGAGCTCAAGATCATCCCCAGCCTCGTTAGTGAATTGTTTTGAATATTTTGTTTTTTTCTTTTAAGATTTATTTTATTTATTATATGTAAGTACACTGTAGCTGTCTCCAGACACCTCAGAAAAGGGTGTCAGATCTCATTACGGGTGGTTTTGAGCCACCATGTAGTTGCTGGGATTTGAACTCAGGACCTCCAGAAAAGCAGTCAGTGCTCTTACCCGCTGAGCCATCTTACCAGCCCTTTATTTTTATTTTTAATTTTGTGTGTGCATGTGCTCATGAGTGCAGTTGCCCACAAAGTTCAGAAGAGGACATTGAGTCCCCTGGAGTTACAGAAGGCTGTGAGCTGCTCGGTGTACATGCTGGGAAGTGAACTTGGGTCTTCTGGAAGTGCAGCATACACTCTTACAGTACTGAGCCATCTCTCTAACCTCTAAGTAGTGACTTTGAGGCTAGCCAGATCTATATGAGACACTTTTATATTCTGATGTAGCCAGCCATAGTGGCACACACTTTTGATTCCAGCACTCAGAAGGCAGAGGCAGGAGGCATCTCTGTGACTTTGAGCCAGCCTGTCCTACACAGCGAGTTCCAGGACAGTTGGGGCTACACAGAGAAACCCTATCTTGAAAAAAAAAGAAAAGAAAAGGAACATGTAATCCACAGAATTAGTATTGTAACTAGAGGTTTCTTTCTCTACCCTATAAAAGAACAAATAAAAATTAAATAACTATGACCTAGGAAAAAACCCCAACCAAACAAAAACAAACATTCAATCATGTCTGATTTCCAATGCCAGACTTTCTAGTCACTCCAAAATGTTGAAATACAAACATAATAGTTTGTTATTTTAGTTTAATAAAGCATGAGATTTTCAAATTTATTTATTTAAAGTCAAGGTTTCCCTATGTAGCCTTGCCTGGTGTGGAGCTTGATGTGTGGAGCAGGCTGACCTTAATTTCACAGAGATCCACTTGTCTATTCCTTCCATATGCTGGGACTTAATTCATGTACCACCATGCCTGGCTATCGGAGTATTCGTGAGTGTTGGGATTATAGGCTTACTCCACTGGGCATAAAAGGTCTTCCTCTTCCTCCTCCTCCACTTCCTTCTCTTCTTCTCTTTTTGTTGTTGTTGTTTTGTTTTGTTTGAGACGAGATTTCTTTCTCTGTGTAGCCTTGGCTGTCCTGGAACTTGCTCTGTACACTAGACTGGCCTTGAATTCAGAGATTCCCAGCTTCTGCCTCCAGAGTGTTGTGATCAAAGGTGTGAGCCACCCCGTTAGCTATAAAAAGTATTCCTTTTTTTTTTTTTTTTTCTTTTTTTGTTTTTTTGAGACAGGGTTTATCTGTGTAGCCCTGGCTGTCCTGAAACTCACTCTGTAGACCAGGCTGGCCTCAAACTCAGAAATCTACCTGCCTCTGCCTCCCAAGTGCGCCACTACTGCCGGGCTGGGGAGGCAGAGTTGGAAGATCTCTGAGTGACTCTCAGGCCAGCCAGGGCTAAATAGTGAAACCATGTTCCAAAAAAAGAAAAGGGATTTAGAAAAAGAAAAAGAAAATTGTTAGGTTAGTTGGTTCTTAGACATGTCTATTTGTTTACTTAATTCTTTGTGGAAAGGGGATAGAATTCAGAGCCTTTTATGTTTGAGACAGGCACTGTACTGTTGAGCTTATTCACTGTGGTGGAACCCTATTCTGTAATCAAATAGGAGATTCTACTAGACTGGCATATACTCAGAGGGTGGGGTTAGTCTTTTTGAAATGTTTCAACTGCTTTATAGCTACTTGTGGACTCTTCCCTCCTGAAGATTAAGTAAATTGCTGTAGTCATGCCAATCAAAATTTTGGGCACTTTGTTGCCCTTATTCCTTGTATAAAATGTATCATTTGTATAAAATGTATCTTCAAGCTTTCTTTCTTTTTTTAAAAATATTTTTTATTATATATTTTCTTTATTTACATGTCATATAATATCTTCCTTCCCAGGTTTCCCTCCAAAAAAAAGAAAAGAAAATAAAAAAACAAAAACAAAAACAAACCCCTGTTCCCTCCGCCCTCCTGCTGCTCAGCACCCCACCGTCTCCATCTTCAGACTTTCTTAAGTAACTCTTAAGTTTGTGAGCTTCAAGCTGTGACCCTGACTATGTTCACAATCACTCTTGTCTAGATTACTGTCTTATCCGAGTAAGAGTTTACTTTAACATTTGTTAATATTTGTGTGTGTGCTACAAATATTACATGTACCATGGCAGAAATGTGGAAGTCAGAGGAGGACAGCTTTCAGGAATTGCTTTTGTCCTTCTACCAGGTGTGATCCAAGGATTGTACTGAGGTGGTCAAGCTTGGTGGCAAGCGTGTTTACCTGCTGAGCTGAGTCTCTGGCCTCCAACAAGAAATGGCCTTTGTTTCCTATGTGATCCAACTATATTTGAGAAGCTAAAAGTCAGATTGCAAATCTAGTTGCATCTTCCCTTCAGCCTGCTCACCTTCTAAATCAGCACTGCCAGGAATTTTTTTTTTTTTTTTTTTTTTTTTTTTTTTTTTTTTGTGGTTCTAGTGAATGAATCCATGGTCTTGTGTGGGAAAAGCATGCCCTGAAGTCTAACTTTTAAGAGTTTCTTAGCCCGGCGGCGGTGGTGGCGCACACCTTTAATCCCAGCACTTGGGAGGCAGAGGCAGGCGGATTTCTGAGTTTGAGGCCAGCCTGGTCTACAAAGTGAGTTCCAGAACAGCCAGGGCTACACAGAAAAACCCTGTCTCGAAAAACCAAAAAAAAAAAAAAAAAGTTTCTCACTTTTCTTCAGATTTTGTGCCTTAGCTACTTCTTTTATATTTTTGTTATGTGTATGTGTGCACATATACTCTCAGAGGTTAGAAGAAGGTGTTAGAGACGATGGAACTGGAGTTATGGATGGTTATGAACTGTCCAGTATGGATGCTGGGAACTAAACTCAGGACCTCTTCAAGAGCAGAAAGCAATGTTAAATGCTGAGCCATCTCTTTGGCCCTTCACACTGTTTCTACCTCAGGCATACTACTTTCTATTTTTGCTGTGTTTCTTCCTGCTACAGAGTCTGTACAGGCAGCTTTCTGTTTCTGGAAACACCTCTCATTTTGACCTCAGTTCTTATCTTTTACCTTTCAGTTTTTACTTCCTTGTGGAAGAAGTCTTAGATCTCAATTAGGTTAAACCCCTTTACTGGCTCTTTCCTACCTTTTTGTCCTTTATGTTGTTTATAGTGAGTTTGTACTTCTCTGATTTCATGACTATAAACTTCTCGTAGTTGAAACATTTTGCTTTTTTTTAACCTTGGTATGAAAATTGTCTAGCAAGATTAGAACTTAATGATCAGGAAGAACCTGTTCCCAATACCACACCTCCTCCATCACAACTCCTAATTCTTCCCAAAAGGTTCCAACAGCTGAGATCAGTGTTCAGATATTTACCTCTTTGTGGGTCATAATCCTTTAAACCATGACACCATCCATGTTCGTTGGGACAAGGTCTCTTGCTAGCTTGAAGCTCATCAATTAGACTCAACTAGTTGACACCTGAGGCCCATGGGTTTTCTTGTCTCAGACCTCCCTTGCCTAGGGATTATAATTGTGTGCTACCAGGTCTGACAATTCAACATGGGTTCTGAGGATGAAACTCACCTTCTTGTGCTTGTAAGGCAGGCACTTTACCAATTGAGCCATCCTTCTAGACTCCCTGCCCCTACTTTCTTTTGAGTTTTTGAAATGAGGTTTCCTGTAGTCTAGCCTGGCTCTGCATGGATGACCTTGACCGTCTGATATTCCTGCTCACCTCCACATCCTCAGTGCTGAGATTGTAGTGATGAGTCACCATGTCTGATTTTATATGATGCTGGTGATCAAACCCATGGCTTTATGCATGCTAGGTAAGCACTAGCTGAGCTACATCCCTGACCATTAATTGTATTTATTTATATTATCTTTTAAAGATTTAATTTTACATTTCTTATTAAATTAATTCATTTTATTTTGCGTGTGAATGTTTTTTCTTTTTCTTTTTTTTTCTTTTTCTTTTTTTTTTAGACAGGGTTTCTCTGTGTAGTCCTGGCTGTCCTGGAACTCACTCTATAGACCAGGCTGGACTTGAACTCAGAAATCCACCTGCCTTTGCCTCCCAAGTACTGGGATGAAAGGCATGCGCCACCACTGCCCGGTGTGAATGTTTTTCCTGTCTGTATATATGTACACCTTGTATGTACTTGGTGTCTGTAGAAGTCAGAGGAGGGCATCAGATCCCTTGAACTGGAGGTCTAGACAGTTGTTAGACACCAAATGGGTGTCTAGAAGTCCAACTTGGGTCTTATGGAAGAGTAGCTAGTGCTCTTAACCTCTGAGCCATCTCTCCCACTCCATTACTTTTATTTTTGAGTGTGTGTGTGTGTGTGTGTGTGTGTGTGTGTGTTTGTGTGTGTATGTGTGTGTTGAGAGAGAACAGAGGTATCAAAACACCCTGGAGATGGAGTTACAAGAGTTTGTGTGCAGTCCAAAGTGGGTTCTGGAATTTGAACCTCTGCAAGAGAAATATCTGCTCTTGATCACTAAGCCATTTCTCCAACCCTGTCATTTTTAATTTTTCAAATTTTGTTAAACTTTTTGAAAATAATCATTACAGTTGAATGTGCACCCAGGCTTGTAATTTCAGCACTTGAGAGAAAGAGGGAGATGGATCAGAAAGTCATCTTTAACCTTAACTATACATCAAATTAGAGGACAAGCTGACATTGTTTCAAAAAGCTAAAAATGAAAGCCATGAATATTTTGTAGTTCTATTATCCTTTTTAGACATGTGTTGACTTGATATAAATTCTCATTTGCAATTATCGTATTTCTTGCCTTCACTTTACTTTGTTATTTCATTTATTTTAAATCTCACTTTGTGTGTTTTATATTGTGTATGTGTAGTGTGTGTTCCCTACTCTGTCTCATTGCAATGGAGACAGGACCACTTGGCAGCAAACTGCATAGGGCAGGCTGATGGCCTCTGAACTTGTGAGGATTCTCCTGTCTCTGCCTTTAGGGATGCTTTTGCTACTCTATCTGGCTTTTATGTGAGTCTGGAATCCAAACATAGGTTGTCAGGCTTGATGGTGAGTGCCTTCAGTTTCCTTAACACTGTTATTCTATGCTTGCTGCTAAAAGGTAGAATTCAGGGTCTTGTGTGGGCTAGGCCAACACTCCAACTGAGCTACTTCTCTGCCCCTAGTTCTTGTGTTAATTTTTTTGAAGAACTCTTCAATAACTAGAGCCTACAGTGAGGTTATGAGAAAAAACATCTTTAAAAAGTTTATGTTAAAAACAGCAAAATAATAAGAGTAATAGTTTCTGAGATTTTGCTTTGAGTTAGATTCTGTTGAATCTCTCTCTGCTTGGTGTTAGCTGAAAGGCAGAAATGCCATGTATGTTAGGCATTTCTCACACACTTAATACAGGTGGAAACTGGAATTAAATCTTGTCATTTTGCAAACAAAATTCAGACTGAAAGAGGAAAATTGCCCAAGATCACTTACCAAGCAAATGATGAAGTGTAATTTCTATTCATGTCTATGTTATTTTGTCTCCATTGTCAGTGATTATTCTATTTAACTTCATTATTTCTTATTAAACAGGTGGCTAATTTATCTATGTATCTATGTATCTATGTATCTATATATATCCTAATGAGCATATATATAAAACAGCTAATTTGGGGAATGTGTTGATATACTTGTTTGGTTTTGATAGCTTTCGTGTGTGTGTGTGTGTGTGTGTGTGTGTGTGTGTGTGTATACACATGCACACACCAGAATCTGTTCCTAAATCTGGACTTAGACTGGTGTCCAGTAATCTCCACTGATCCTCTTGTCTCCATGCTCCCCATTTTCCACAGCACCAAGGTTAGGCATCTGTGCAGCCAGGATCAGATTTTTATGTGGTAAGATCCAGACTCAGATTGTCAGGCTGAGGAACAGTGTCACCTACCCCTGTGTGGCTGCGGCATTCAAGAGAGCTCCCTCCACTTTGCTGGATGAGGCATTGGGTGGCTCATGGGTGGGACAGTGCTAGAACTAATCCTGGTGGTGTGGGTACGGTAGAGCTGGCAGGTGGACCAACTCAGCTACCACTCAGGCTCTGATACAGGGCTTTGTGTTGGCCTGTCCCAACATTTACACCATCTATGATCTACTGGCACACATGAAGAGGTCAGTTTTACAGATCCAAAGCTGCATGTTCTCCATGACACAGGATAACCACAGGATATCTGAGAGGAGTCTCAATTAGGATCCAGTATTACTAGAGTGACAGAAGCCAGCGACCTCGAACTTGACCAATAAATCATTGCAATGAACATTTGCAAGCGAAGAAATGTGGACAACAGAGTGTACTATGGGACACACTACAACTTTCATGACTAGACTTTTATTAATTTATTTTTTAAATTTTCTTTTGTTGGGGGGAGGTTGAAAGGGCAGAAGGAAAATAGAGGGACAGGGAGATGAATGTGATTGGGGTGCAGTTCACAAAGAATTGATAAAAAGTTTTTAAAAAACAAGTGTTATTACTTATGGAGCCTCTCTAGCCCATTGATAATGCTTCTTTTTTTTTTTTTTTTATTTTTGGTTTTTCGAGACAGGGTTTCTCTGTATAGCCCTGGCTGTCCTGGAACTCACTCTGTAGACCAGGCTGGCCTCGAACTCAGAAATCCGCCTGCCTCTACCTCCTACGTGCTGGGATTAAAGGCGTGCGCCACCACCCCCGACTGATAATGCTTCTTAAAATATGGTTTTATTACTGGGTGTGGGGTGTATGCCTTAATCCTAGTACTTGGGAAGCAAAGGCAGGAGAATCTTTGTGAGTTTAAGGCTTGTTCCAGGACAGCTAGGAATATGTAGAGAGAAACCCTGTCTCAAACAACCCCAAAACTTGTTTTATTGCTGGTTGTGATGGTGCACACCTTTAATCCCAGTGTTTGCAGGTTAGAACCAGGCAGATAGATTTGTGTGATGAGGCCATGCATCTGCATCAGTGAGCTCTAGGACAGCTAAGGCTATATAGTGACTCCCCCACTGCCCCCCCCCCCCAAAAAAAAAGTAAAGAAAAAATACGGTTTTATAAGGATATGGGGCTGCTTCAGTTTGTCCACAGCTGTGAACATGTCTCATGTTCTAGGAGGTGTATGATTTTTGCCAGCTATAGATAGCTTAATTCTGGGGACTCTGGAGTGGGTATAAATGGGAAAGCCCTGAAGGGGCCTGTGGTGGCTTTTGCTCCCCATGCTACAGCTGCTTTTTGTGGTGGCTGCTGCTGGATTGCTGGATTGTTAGATTGCTGGTTGGAGATATCCTGACTATGGAGATTGGACTTGCCCCAAGGAACCCAAAGCCTGTAATCAGCAGGAAGTAGTCTAAAGAGGTCTATGCCCCCCATTTCCCTCTAACTTTCTCTCTCCTATCAAGTGTTGGAGAGTTGGAATGGATTAGGGTGAAATAAAGGTTGGAAGGGTGGTAGGTGTAAGAACCCAATAAAGAAGCTAAAAAAAGGTACTCCTACAGAAAGTCATGGTGGCTCACACTGTAATCCAAACCTCGGAAGCTGAAGTTGGAGGATGGCTGTGAGTTTCAGGCCAACCCGGACTAGAGAGTGAGCTTCTGTTTCACAAAAGGGGACAAGGGGTGGAGAGACAGCTTATTTAGTAAATTGCTTACCTTGTAAATGTGAAGACCTGATTTGATTCCCAGAATTCACAAAGAAGTTCTGGGTGTTGGTGGTGAACACTTGTAATCACAGAGCTGGGGAGGTGGAGACAGGAGGATCCCTAGGCTCCCTGGCCAGACATTCTGGCCTAATTGTTGAATATGGGATCAATAAGACACAGGTACATACATACTGAAAAAGAAATAAACTATAAATAGTGACTCAACTAGAACTGTATAATGATACTTAAATTCAGTATTTATAGCCTTGTAGGGTCTTACATGATTATTCCAGCAGCAATTGATGGTGTAGGACAATATAGTAATTCTCTTAAGTATTTATAATTCTATTCATTCCCAACTAACAATGGTTTGAATAATTTATATTCTTTCACATGAAAAGAAATTAATCTCCAGTATGTTGATAACAAGCCTATAAAATCTTAGTATTTGAGAGACTGAGGCAGGAAATGGAGAGTTTGAGGCCAGATAGATCTTGTCCTCTGATCTTCACATGTGCATGCACACACATGCATACAAACCCAGTAAAATAAAAATGTAATACAAATAAAAAGTAAATTAATGAGCTGGGTGATGGTAGTGCACGCCTTAATTCTAGCACTTGGAGATTCAGAGGCGGGTGGCAGTGGATCTCAGAGAGTTCGAGGCCAGCCTGGTCTGCAGAGCGAGTTCTAGGACAGCCAGGGCTACACAGAGAAACCTTGCCCCAGAAAAAACGCAAAAAACAAGAAAAAGAAAACATGATTTTTTGATACAGAAATATTAATTTATAGAGAAGTGACTACTACTAAGGGTTATTATTATTATCTTTATTGAGGCGTTATCTTACAATGTAGGTCAGTCTGTACTGGAACTTGTTATATGGTCCAGGATGTCCTAAACTCACAATATAGTCCAAGCTGGCCTTGAATACCTGAAATCTTACTGCCTCAGCCTCCGGAGAGTTGGGATTAGAAATGTGAGCCACCATGTCTAGTGTATGGTTAATTTATTCATTTCATTATTCTTTTTAATTTAACTTGACTTTTTTACTTTACAGCCCGCTCAGTGCCCCGCTCCTGGTCACCCCCTCCCACAGTTCCTCCCCTGTCCCCCTTCCCCTTCTCCTCTGAGCAGGTGGGCTCCTCCCTGGGTATCCCCCCCACCCTGGCACTTCAAGTCTCAGTGAGGCTAGGTGCATCCTCTCCCACTGAGGCCAGACAAGGCAGCACAGCTAGGGGAATGGGATCTAAGAGAGGCAACAGAGTAAGAGACAGCCCCCACTCCAGTTGTTAGGGGACCCACATGAAGACCAAGCTGCACGTACACCTAGGTCCAGCCTGTGCATTTTCTTTCCTAGGTGGTTCAGACTCTGACAGCCCCAAGGGTCTCAGGTTAGTTGACTCTGTTGGTCTTCCTGTGGAGTTCTTGTCCCTTTCTGGGCCTGGAATCCCCCCTCCTATTGTTTTAATGCTAGAGATTGAACCTAAGACCCAATGAATGCTAAACATGTGATCTAATATTCATGTACATTCTCAGTCCTAGTTTATTTTATTTTATTTTTAAAGATTTATTTATTTATTTTATGTATATAAGTACACAACGTAGCTGTAGAGATAGTTGTGAGCTTTCATCTGGTTGTTGGGAATTGACTTTTTTAGGACCTCTGCTTGCTCAGGCCCAAAGATTTACTTATTATAATTAAGTACACTGTAGCTGTCTTCAGACACACCAGAAGAGGACATCAGATCTCATTACGGGTGGTTATAAGCCACCATGTCGTTGCCGGGATTTGAACTCATGACGTTTGGAAGAGCAGTCAGTGCTCTTACCTGCTGAGCCATCTCTCCAGCCCTTTCTATTTTATTTTAATGAGTTACAAATTTTAAAAAATTGAGCCAGTGTTCTCACTATAGACCAGGTTAGCCTAGAACTTGCTAAATATATCAGGCTGGCCTCAGACTCCTGTTCTTCTATCTGTGCTTCCTGAGTGCTGATATCAAAAGTTCATGCTACTATGGCTTGCTTTTTTTTTTTTTTGGCTTTTCGAGACAGGGTTTCTCTGTGTAGTCCTGGCTGTCCTGGAGTTCACTCTGTAACCAGGCTGGCCTCAAACTCAGAAATCCGCCAGCCTTTGCCTCCTAAGTGCTGGGATTAGAGGCATGCACCACCACTGCCCAGCTGCCTCAAAATTTTTTTAAGTAAAATAAGCAGGAGGTACAGTGAAGGGTGGAGCTACAGCCCATAGGTAGAGTGCTCACCTACCACACACAAGGCCTAGCCTAGCACAACAAATACAAAACAAAAAACTCTCCAGCAAAGAGTAAAAATATAAAGAACTCCCAAAAACAACAACAACAAAAATAATTCGACAACAAAAACTTTAAATTGTCATAAGAGAAAATTCATATCAAGATAGTATGAGGCCAAAGACTATAACATAAAAAGCAGCATTTGGGTGTAGTAGCTCACCCCTGCAATCCCAACACTCCTGAGGCAAAATAAGGCGAGAGGAGTGTCAGGACCCTTGCTTTACAGTGTAAAATCTAATTTTTAGAGTAAAGAAAAAGAAGAAAAAACAGAAACAGTAAACAGAATTGGAGGCTAGTCTTTTTTTTTTTTTTTAAGATTTATTTTATATATGTGAATACACTGTCGCTGTCTTCAGACACACCAGAATTGGGTATCAGAACCAATTATGAATGGTTGTGAGCCACCCCATGTGATAGCTGGGAATTGAACTCAGGACCTCTAGAAGAACAGTTGGTGCTCTTAACCACTGAGCCATCTCTCCAACCCCCTCCGCCCAATCTTGAGGCTAGTCTTAGCTACATAGTTATATCCTTATCCCCAAATAGAATAAACCCAACACTAAGCTTTAGTGTCTATCTTGGTGTTGGGGATAGATGGCATATGATAGGACTCCAGCACTCCAGCCACATCTCCAACCCACCAAGGCGGCTTATAAGAAAGAATTCTTTCTAGCCAGGCAGTGGTGGCGCACGCCTCTTATCCCAGCACTTGGGAGGCAGAGACAGGCAGATTTCTGAGTTCTAGGTCAACCTGGTCTACAGAGTGAATTCCAGGATAGCCAGGGCTACACAGAGAAACCCTGTCTCGAAAAAACAAAATACAAACAAAACAAAAAAACAAACAAACAAAAAAGCAGGGAGCAGGCAGAGCTGATTCCAGGTCCTCAGCCCTGAAAACTGCAAGCCAAGTTAAGTATGGTAAAAGTTTCTCCCACAGTTCCGAAGAGGCAGGAACAAAAACTAGCAATTACTCCAGCAGCTGGGAATAGCTAAAGGAGTTGGTTTTATTTTGTTTTCTAAAAGAGTCGTACTATGTAGCCCAGGTTAGCCTCAAACACAGCCTTTCTCATGCAAAACAAATGCCTTGCCACTCTGAGCTTCCTCCCAGTCTTTCTGATGAGCTGTTATATGAAGGTATACAGAGAGAAAATGTTCTAGTAATTAATCAAGAAAAATAAAATATGCTATCATCTGAAGTTTTAAAGCATGGTGAAAATAGAAAATGTAAAATAACTGATAAAAGACCAGAGTTAGGGCTCAGTTCCAGAGTATGGAGACTCTAATGAGCCGCCTTTCTGATACACAATGAGGCAGTCCTATGTCTTTTCCAAGAAGATAAAGCCATAGTTAGAAAAGTTTATTCTAATATGCTAATCCTGTCAGGTATGGAAGCTCACACCTGTAATTGAAGCTCTAGGATCCATAAATAATAGGTCACATTCTAGGAGAAAACCTGTGGGTACTTAATATTTACAAAACTATTAATTCCAAAACTCAGGCTCCAAAGTTTTAAGAGTAAAATTTATATTTTACTCTTATTTCCAAATGTACTTAAACCTAAATATCATCTCACCTAATTGCTGATTACATACTTAGTAACTGCAGTAATAGACTGCGAATTCTTCATCTTGCCTTCCATCTCTTTCCTGTGCTCTACATAGGCAGTGTCTCCGGAAAGCCTCAATTTAACATCATGAATCATTTGGTCCTTGACGTCTGGTTCCTTCCAGGGGGACAGATGACATTTAGCACAGGACATGTAAGACTGTGGGAAAGGAAAGTTCTTAGCCACAAGAAAGGACAAACCATTGCCCTTGGGAAAATGGCCAAAAATCTTAGAAGTCCCCTTTACAGCAGTTAAATATGTAACTTTAGCCAGGCGGTGTTGACGCATGCCTTTAATCCCAGCACTAGGGAGGCAAAGGCAAGTGGATCTCTGTGAGTTCGAGGCCAGCTTGGTCTACAAAGCAAGTTCCAGAACAGCTGCTAGGGCTACACAGAGCTGGGTCAAAATAATAATAACAATAATAACAACAGCAACAACAAATATTTAAGAGAGTCTATTATGAAGAAAACCCAAAGTATTAAAATTGATTTTGAAAGCTATACTATAAATATTCAAAGTATTCATTTTCTGATAAGGGCTAGCAGTTGTTACTCAGAGGTAGAGAAACTGCCCAGAATACACAAAGCCAAGTTTGATCTGTAGCAACACACACACACACACGCACACGCACACACACACGCACACAACAGAACACTAAAAGGCTGGAGAGATGTCTCAACCATTAAAAATAGGTGCTAGTCTTCCAGAGGACTGGTTCATAACTGCCTGTAACTCCAGCTCCAGGGGATAACAACACCCTCTTCTAGATATTTTAGACAATCCACTCATAAGCATAAACCCACCCTCCCACACACATATATGCACATAATTAAAATACACACACACACACACACACACACACACACACAATCAACTAGGAATGATCTTTGAAATGAAGGCCAGCCTGGTCTACAAAGCAAGTTCCAGGCTAGCCAAGGTCACAAGGTCTCCCTGTCTCAAAAAAGTAAACTAATTAAATATTAATAAAATTAAGGGAAAAAAAGACATTAATATATAGATCCCAGGGTGAATCCAAACAGTTCCTCCTTAGGATTGGTTTAAGTAACTAAATCCCCAAAAGTTCAATATCCAAAGTAATGTGATAGTGGCTAACTTGATTATGTTTACAGTCACACTAAGTGCTCCAGTGAGTCCTCCTTATTCCTTACTATGCTATAATATCTAAAATAAGGATTTCTTTACAATCTTTGCAAATAAATATTAATAGGTAACTCATGGCAGTATTTTCCAAGGCTGATCTGGGCCAGATAGTGAAATCATGTCTTAAAAAAACAAGCAAGGTGCCAGGCCTTTAATCCTAGCACGTGGGAAGCAAGGTTCTCTCTTTAAGTTGCTTAGGTTGGCCTACAAAATATGATCCTCATGCCTTAGCCTTCTGAGTAGCTGTAATTACAGACCTGTACCGCCATGGCTGAATTAGAGAGGAATTGTTAGGGTCTGGAAAGAAGGGGTGCCACTCGTGTGTAGTCAACTTTAGCCAATGCTTCTAGCCTCATGCTCAGTTGGTAGAATAGTTTTGGTTTGGTTTGGTTTGGTTTGGTTTGGTTTGGTTTTTCTAGACAGGATTTCTCTGTGGTTTTTTTTTTTTTTTTTAAAGATTTATTTATTTATTATATGTAAGTACACTGTAGCTGTCTTTAGACACCCAGAAGAGGGCGTCAGATCTCATTATGGATGGTTATGAGCCACCATGTGGTTGCTGGGATTTGAACTCATAACCTTCGGAAGAGCAGTCAGCACTCTTAACCACTAAGCCATCTCTCCAGCCCCCTTCTCTGTAGTTTTAAAAGAAAAAAAAATACATATATATGTGTATTTATACACACACATACATACATATATATGTGTGTGTATATATGTGTGTATGTATATATAATTAATATATATATGTATATATATATTTGTTCTCAGGTGACCCAAGTGCTGGGATTAAAGGCATGTGTCACCACTGCCCAGCAGTAGAATAGTTTTAAAAGAAAAATAAAAAATAAAAAAAGTATTTTTTTTCTTTTTCTTTTTGTTGTTCTCAGGTGACCCAGATTGGCTTTAAGTTTTCTAACTGGCTTAAATAAACATGAATTCCTTATCTTCCTTTATTGACTCCAAATTTTGGGATTATAGGCTTATCCTACCTACTTTGCCTGACTTAATTTAAAATTAGTGTTCGTGTATGGGGATGAGGGGCAGTTATAAGTACATGTAGGGGGAGAGGTTATATGTTGGGTGGCTTCTATTGTTTTCCACATTAATTTTTTTTAAAGATTTATTTATTTTATGTATATGAGTACACTGTAGCTGTTTTCAGACACACCAGAAGAGGGCATTGGATCCCAGATGGTTGTGGGGATCACAGATGGTTGTGAGCCACCATGTGGGTGCTGGGAATTGAACTCAGGTCCTCTGGAAGAGCAGTCAGTGCTCTTACCCACTGAGCCATCTCTCCAGCCTCCGCATTAATTTTTGAGACAAAGTCTTCTTCTGAAGCTGGTTGAGCTAAACTTGCTGGGTAAGCCCCTAGACCTCCTAGGTTCTCTGCCGTCCAGTGCTGGAATTATAGGTTCATACTACTATGCTTGACTTTTTTTTTTTTTTTTTTTTTTAAAAGGAGAAAGGGTTTGGTTTTTCAAGACAGGGTTTCTTTGTGTAGCCATAGATGTCCCAGAACTTGCTTTGTAGACCAAGCTGGCCTCAAATTCACAGAGAGCTGCCTGCCTTTGCCTTCCAAGTGCTAGGATTAAAGGCATGCACTACCACCTCCTGGCCTGTGCTTGGCTTTTTATCTGTGTGCTTGGACACAAACCTGGGTCCTCATGTTTGTATAGCAAGCTCCTGATCCATTGAGCTATCTATTCAACCCCTGAAATTCTTTCAAAATATTGTATTTAGTTGGGTATGGTAGCCCAGGCACTTAAGAGCCGAGCTAGAAGAAGATCTTGGAAAGTTATCAGTCAGTTAAAGTTGTATAGTGAGTCTGTGCCTTTAAACAAACAAACAAACAAATGCATGCCAAAGGTGGCAAGAAGACTCCGTCTGTAACAGCACTTGCCTTAGAAGCTTGACAACTCTAATTTGATCCCAAGAGTTGTACATAAAGCTGGAAAGAAAGAGCCAACTCCACAAGGTTTTCTTCTGATTTCCATAGGTGAGCTGTGACATGCTCCTCCGAGTCATGTAGCATAATAAAATAAAATAAAAAAAAATTAGAAATTCCTAATTAGTGCCATGAAAGAGTATATTGAGTATTGGCTATAAAAGAGTAATATGCTTTCTTTAGTTTTTCTTTTTAAGTATATCTTATAGCTTAAACTTAGAAAAAGTTATTGGAACAAGCTAGATGTGGTTGCATGTACATCCCAAGTACACTAGAAGATCACTTGAACAGGGATTTGGAAGCCAAAGAGTAATAAAGGTACAGGAGGGAAAGAAGAAAGTACTCTTTGGTTTCCACCTCTCCGACATAGCCGACTGTTACCATTTGTGTGTGTGTGTGTGTGTGTGTGTGTGTGTGTGTATCCTTCCAGAGTAACTGTGTACCAATATAGACCCTAATATGTTCTTCCTAATGAGATGGATACTGTATATCTTGTAGTTCTCAAGGCTGCTCTGTGGAGTAGAAAGACTATTAGAAAGTTTTAAAAACATTTGGATTCTAGCTTACCCATTGATTAGACTTTGCCTACATTCTGTGAGTCTTTTTTTCTTCCTCCCTCATTTTCTCATGTCCTTTTTTCTTTGTTCTATTAAGGGTTAAACCTGGGCCCTGGTACAAGCTAGGCAAGAAGTCTTGTCATTGAACCTTCATAGTTAATAATACTCAGTTTACCATTCTGTTGAGTATACTGAACATACAGTTCCATGTTCGTTGTATCTTAAATGCTTCACAAATGGTTACTAAAACCAGCCCTTCTATGTCTTCTTCCTGAGTGCTGGAATTACAGTCATGAGTCTTTTGTTTGTTTGTTTGTTTGTTTGTTTTTTGTTTTTCGAGACAGGGTTTCTTTGTGTAGCCCTGGCTGTCCTGGAACTCACTCTGTAGACCAGGCTGGTCTGGAACTCAGAAATCTTCCTGCCTTTGCCTCCCAAGTGCTTGGATTAAAAGCGTGCACCACCACTGCCCGGCTCAGAGGTGTTTATATGAGGTTATTTGTTTATTTTCTTAACCCTTATTGCTCTAACTGAAAGGCTTAAAATTAAAACAAAGCAGAATGTTAGGGAAAAGAAACCTTGGAGGCCTTATATGGCCTCCTTAGTTTAATTGAGAAAGATGCAGTGATAATCAGGGCTCAGAAGGACTTACAAGTTTTATGGGTACTGCTATCCTTGGCTTATGCCATGAGGTTACACATTAACCAGGATGGTGGCCAAGTAAAGTGGCTGCCTCCATCTTGATGAACTCACCAGCAAAGATAGTGGTAAGCCACATGGTTACTTTTTTCTCAAGGTTGAGTCCAGCTCCTATCAGGCACAAGTTCTGATGGGATCCACTCATGTCACATATGGACATTTGTTCTCTTTTATTTACACAGACACTTTAGTTAGCTGGATAAAGAAGAAAGCAGTCTCCAGGCCTCAGTAGGTAGGCCCCAGTTAGGAAATAAAGAAATCAGAGGAAAGAATTGCATAGTCCCAGTTCAGAGTAACTACAGTCAGTCTCAAGTCTCTCAACTTTGAGAGAGAAGGAGAGAAGAAACCCAATCATCATCTAGTTCTAGTTTGAAGTAGTAGTTGTGCTGTCTCGCTCTTTTTTTTTTAAAAAATATTTATTTTATTTATTATATGTAAGTACACTGTAGCTGTCTTCAGACAAGGGAATCAAGTCTTGTTAGGGATGGTTGTGAGCCACCATGTGGTTGCTGGGAGTTGAACTCAGGACCTCTGGAAGAACAGTCAGTGCTCTTAACCGCTGAGCCATCTCTCCAGCCCATGCTGTCTCACTCTTAGCAGAGACAAGATAAGAGATATAAATACTTTGAAAAACCCAAAGCTCTGGCTCTCTTTGGGTAAAGAGTAACTTTAAAAGTTTCCCAAAAAATGTCTTTCCTTCAGACCACCTGGATCATGTTTGGTTTACCCTGGCTAGAGTGAGGCCCTAGGTTAATAATGTAGCAATAGTGTCTGTTTACAGATTTCTTTTCATCCCCAGCCCCACTCCTGTCCCTCACCCCCAAGCAGGGTTTCTCTGTACAGTCCTGGCTGCCTTAGAACTAGCTTTGTAGACCAGGGTGACCTCGAGCTCAGAGATCCCCTGTGCTGTGTTGGGATTAAAGCATGTGCTGCATGGCAGGATCAGGTTGTTTGTTTTCCCTGCCAGTTAAAGAGTTAAAAGCCAGGAAAGTTTGGACTGCAAGAGGTGGCAGCAAAAAAACCTCAAGTACTGCAGTCAGAACCAGCAGTTGAAGAAAGGTGATTGTTGTGGGTGAGGAAACACACATGCAGAGACCACAGAGAAAAAGACTGTAAAGCAGAGGGGGACTTGGGAAGCCAAGAAACTGTCTCTTCTCTAGAGCTGGGCTTTTAAAGCCTCTGAAGAGATATCCTCCCTACTTTAGGGTTGGTCAGTTAAAGACAAGATGGTTAATTGAGCTACAACTGGTGTGACACGTCCTGAACAGGGCTTGACTTGTTGAGTCAGTCTAACAGCAGGGGACCTACTGCTGGAGACAAAAGCTCTCAGGCTATTGTTTCAAGTCAGGAGGATGAGGAAGATGGTGGCAGTCTTGGAAACTGACCACATTCATTACCTAACTACAGCCCCTCTATCCATGTTTGCCTACCAGGGAGTCTGTTTAACTCTTGGTCTCTCATAAGGGGGACAGAAGACTAGAGTTAGAGGTAGGGTAAGTTGTGTCAGAGTGAGTGTTTGAATTCAGTCTACGACTATGTGCTTCCCACAGGCACTCTACCATTGATCTACACCCCCAGCTAAATTTAGTATTTCTTTTTTTATTAGATATTCTTTATTTACATTTCAGATGATCAAATTTAGAGACCCATTGGGCCTTTAACACTTGGATGTGGAGTGTTGAAAGGAAAGGAGCCTTACTCCTTTCCTTCCACTGGAAGGAAATCATTAACATTAAAGAGCTTTTTGTGTTTAATAGCCTAATTAATTCTGGCCTTTCCTTTAGCATGAAGCTTAGGGGAGCTTTGTTCAGCCTTGGTTTCCCATTGTTCAGTTCTCAGTGTGATGTAAATCTTTTAATTATACTTAGCTTTTTTCCCTTTAGGTTCTTATACAGTGTGGAGTACAGTGAGTTCCAGGATAGCCTGGGCTATGGTATCATTTCTTTAAAAATATCTAAAGAAAATGGGCTGGGCCTGGGCAGTGGTGGCGAACACCTTTAGTCCCAGCACTTGGGAGGCAGAGGCAGGTGGATTTATGTGTTTGAGGCCAGCCTGGTCTACAGAGTGAGTTCCAGGATAGCCAGGGCTACACAGAGAAACCCTGTCTTGAAAAACCAAAAAAAAAAAAAAAAAAAAAAAAGAAAGAAAAAAGAAAAAGAAAAAGAAAAAGAAAAAAAACCCCAAAAAAACAAAAGCACTGACTGATACTCTAGAGAACCTGGATTCTAGAGTTCTCTAGTCTAGAGAACAGCCATACCCAGCCTGGAACAGATGTAATAGAAAAATGTAGTTTTAATTTAGAAATCTAAACTTGCAGCAGTGTTGCAAGTTTGTGCGTTTGTTTAGGTCCTGTTTCTTCAGTTACTTGGAATATTGATGTGAACTGAGAGGGATTAATAGACATCAAAAGGGCAATACTTTAGAGTGAAGGAAAGATAGGGCAACAGGCAGGGAGTGCGCCCAGGTAGTGATGGTTCAAGCATCTGGTGCAGGACATAGAGGAAATAACATGTAACTTGAAATACAGAAGGAGTTTAAAAACAACACACGCTGAGTCTTTTTCTCATTTAGTTATTCAGTCTAAGGGGTATGTTTTCCTGGTGTTTATCTTAGATGAGGTAATTCTTTTATCATAATAATGAGTAGTCTCTCAGTTGGTACTGTGTTGTTAAAAAGAACTTGTGCTCAGAAGCTAGGTGTTGTAGTCATTGTTCTGTTGCTGTGAAGAGAAACATGAGTTAGGCAAATCTTATAATAGGAAGCATTGAAATGGGGGCTTGCTTACAGTTACAGTGGCTTGATCCATTATCATCAAAGTAGAGACCATGGCTACTCATGGACATCTTGATCTGTAGGGAGAGAGAGAACCTGGTCCTGGCTTGGGCTTTTGAAACCTCAAAACTACCCCCCTTCCCCAATGACCCACTTCATCGAACAAGACCACACCTCTTAATTCTTCTAATCCTATCCAAGATTTCTGCTCCTGGGTAACCATGCATTCAAATATATGAGCCTGTGGGGCCATTCTTATTCAAGCTAAAACCCTAGGCTTGGTGGTTTAGTCTTGTAATCTTGGTTTTATTGGAGACAGAGGTAGAAGAATCACAAGTTCAGTGCCTGCCTGTGCTACAGAGTGAGTTTAAGGCCAATTTTGGCAGATTAGAAGGGGATTCTATCTCAAAATACAAGGAAGAAATTGGGGGCTGGGAATATAGGAGAAAACAATTTGTGCTTTGATAGCAGTGTTAGTCCTTGGGCTGTCATTATAGTCTGAAAGTAGAGAGAAAAGACTTAGAGAAGGGAGTAGAAAGAAAAGTAGTTCCTGTGTCAAGTGTCCTGTGTGCTCACAGAGCCCCAGGCAGGGAGGAACTGCTCCCTTGGAGGCTTGCTTCTTCCTTCCTTCCTTCCTTCCTTCCTTTTTCCTCTTCCTATGCTTCCTTTTCTTTTTCAGATGAATACACACTGTAAGTTTCTTATTTGAAGTTATGCCATTGTATATAATATATTAAAAAGGCTGAATTGGGGCTGGTGAGATGGCTCAGTGAGTAAAAGCACTGACTGCCCTTCTGAAGGTCCTGAGTTCAAATTCCAGCAACCACATGGTGGCTCACAACCATCTGTAATGAGATCTGATGCCCTCTTCTGGTGCATCTGAAGACAGCTACAGTGAATTACGCTGGAGCCGGCAGGGCCGGAGCAAGCCGGGCGGAGCGAGCCGGCTGGCAGAAGGTCCTGAGTTCAATCCCCAGCAACCACATACATGATAGCTCATGGCATCTGTACAGCTACAGTGTACTCATACACATAAAATAA
>JADRCD010238261.1:0-22698 GCA_019843815.1 Montemys delectorum
CTGATTAATTTCCCATTATGGATAAAAACAAAACAAACAGAAAAAAACCCTAGCTATTACAGATGAACCTTCATAATTAAAAAAAAAAAAAAACAGAAAAATTCACATACAAAAAATTTAGAGTATTATTCTTCCCCAAAAGACTTCCCAACTTTGGAAATTTTTAATTTTCCTTTGGTTGTCTTTAATGAGTGAGAAGAGAAAATAAAATGTAACAAAGATAAAGTATAGGAAATAATTAGATAACAAGAAAGACAGATTTCAAAGCATTAGATATTAGGCTCATTTCAATGTGATCTATAAGTCAAATAGTCCACCTGATGTATTACACCTGTGCTATAATCACAAGGCATATACCAGGAGCTTCAAACCTTAAGAAGTCCAAGATTAGAGGTAACCCTTAGATTCTGAGAATAAAGCAAAGATCATTTCCAAAGGAAAGTAACACCTTCCAGCCCTCTTCATTCCAGTACAATGAGTAGTGGTCAGTCGAAGATAATCAGACATGAAGGAATGGGGAACAATGGGAAGAGTCATGGGACAATAGACAATAGACAATAAAAACAGACTTGCAATTGAGTCCTGTGTCAGACAAAGCTGAAGTTGCTTCCCAACCTCTTTTCTTTTCTTTTGTTTTTTTAAATGATAGGCCTGCATGCTTGTTTCTTTTTTTTCTTTTTTTAAAAAAGATTAATTTATTATTATACATAAGTACACTGTACCAGAAGAGGGCGTCAGATCTCATTATGGTGGTTGTGAGCTACCATGTGGTTACTGGGATCTGAACTCAGAACCTTTGGAAGAGCAGTCAGTGCTCTTACCCATTGAGCCATCTCACCAGCTTGCTTTCCAACCTCTTGCAGGAATTTTTCACTCACAGTGACTGCATGCACCCCTCATCTCTGCACTGTTCACTCACTAGACTAGAACTATACAAACCTTCTTGCTGCTCCTCCAACAAATCATGTCTACATCCTTATCTCAGAGACTTTGTCTGGTAATCTTCCAGCAGCTATGCACACAGCCTCCCCTGTCATCATATCTAGACCTCTTCCTAGATGTCTTTGTCCAAAGTAGACTCAATTACTCTGGAGTCTTTCTCCTAGGGTCCAACTCTCTGACTCATTTCCAGCTTTATGGGTTTTCATTGTTGTTGCTGTTTGCTTGCTTGTTTGTTCTGTTTTGTCATAGGTAATATAATTCATGCACACTCTCTCTGGTTTTATTCTCTATCCTTTCCCACCAGAATGAAAGCCATTTGACATATGGGAAGGTCTCTTATTTTTCTTGCTCTTGTTGCCACAGAGCCTACAATATTACTTGATGCTCAGATGTTCAACACTTTTTCATAAAATGAATGTGTGGAAGAGGACTTGGCTCAAATAACCAGGTGGTCACATTAGCTACTATTAGCACTATTAAAAATGAAATATTGAATGGATTTAATCCTGGATTATTTTCCATTAATGTAACCTCCACCAGTGAACTGATCTTTTCCTGATACACTTTATGAAAATTATTTTAGTTATAGGAAGGACTTAGAACCACTTCTCTTTTACACAAAAAAAGTAAAAGATACAGGGAAGAATGTAAAGTCCCAGAGTTTGATGCCAGTGGTTTCTGGTACCAAGGACATCTTTAAACATTGGTAAAATTAGGACCAGCAATATAGATAGAAATGGTAACACTATCTTAGTTACTGTGTACTTATCACATTGCTGTGATAAATACTATGACCATGGTGATTTTTAAATGATCACATTTAATTTGGGGCTTATGGTTTCAGAGGATTAGAGTCCATGACGGTGGGGCAAAGTTATATAAGGCAGCAGGAACAGTTAAGAGCTTACATTTTGATCTGCAAATTGAAGACAGGGAGAGTGGCAGAGCAAATAGCCCTTTGAAACCTCAAAAGCATCCCAGTGACACACCTCCTAATCCTTCCCAAAGAGTTCCACCAGCTAGGGACCACATACTCAAATGTATGAGGCACCAGGGGCTGTTCTTATTCAAATCACCACACACTACAGGTACATGCTGAGTGCAGAAAGCCACCACCAGCAGGTCTTCCCCACATCATCCCGATCACAAGGCACTCACAGCATTTCCGTTTTCAATCCAGCTGATGGTGGGGACAGGGATGCCTATTGCTGTGCAGCGTAGGGTTACAAAGGAACCAAAGGTGACATTGTGGGATTCAGGAGCACGCAGGATTCTTGCAAAAACTGTTAGGAAAACAAAGGCCATGAGTGATTGTTCCTTATGAAATGGCTAAGCAAGGCAGGACTTTAAAACTCCAGTCACACTGTGTGCCCTGAGTATGCTCACTCCTTCAATGTTGCTATGCTTGCCCTCTCTGCTCTTTGTGCTATGATCTTGCATTTGTCACCACCCCAGGACACACTGAGCTTCATTCCAACATAGAAGTTGGCCTTTGTGGATACCCAGTCTAGAACATTTATGCTCATATCTAAACGTGATGGGTTCCTTATGTATATAACTCATGTCTCATTTTAAGGGACATTTTCTTAGAACCGTAATTATCCAACACACAGTCCAACTCTCAATCACCTTTGCCATTCTATCTTATGATCTTTATATACTTACTGATCTCTGATATTCTGTTAGTCAGTTCCTACTTATTTGTTCTTAAGCTCCTCCCCATTAGAATGTCTTGGACTGTTTTGTTTCCTGCTGGATTAAGTGCCCAAAAGATTTTATAATGAAAATAAACACTTGATATTATTTTAGCAAACTAAAGAAATAATTAATGGTTTATACCCTCAACTCTATCTCTAGTATTGAGAACAAATTAAAATATATCACACATTTCAAAGAGTGAAATGATAGGGAGAAAAGGAATGTTTAAGATAAATGTGAGGAGGAGTATGAGTCTTCTACATTCCTTATGGCTATACATCTTCACCATTTAAAAAATCTACAGGCTTATCAGTTCTATCCTGAATTTAAAAGGGAGAGTTGAAAACTCAGAATGAATTGGAGAGTGTAGTTCAGAAGATGAGCTAGATTTCTGCCCTTCTTTTCAGATATGGAAACTGAATCCTCATTAATTTTTTTTACTTTCCCAGAGTAATAGCAGTGATGGTACTGAGCCTGGTCTCGTGCTTTCTGATGTTAGGTCCAATAGTCTCTTAAGCTATTATGAAATCATTTTGTTTTCCTATTGTCAACATATTTTATGCTCTTTTCTGTTGTTTTCTAGGGCCAGAGCCCAGCACATGACAGGAATTCTAAACCCTAATTGTCATGGCACTTTGACTTAGTTCTTCTAGTTCACTGAAATTCATGGAGTTCATGTGGACAAGGCAGAAGATTGACAAAATAATCACAGTGAGGCTAGGGCTTCTCGGCAGTCCCTCTGACTTTTGACCTCTTCAAAAGGTCACATCACTCAAGGGTATAAAAATGTGACATCTCCCTTGACACGTGGATCTTTGGTTGATGCAAAATTGAATTAACTTGACTTCCTATCTTTTGATACTGAGGACTCCAAGATGTGTTCTTTATAACACCATTGGGGCTCACCCACTTTAAATATGTAAATGTTCTACCCAAAAGCTGGGAGGACAGAAAAGTAATGAAAATGCCATGTTCAATAACAACAGTGCTTAAAAGATACAAAGTTTTTTTTTTAATTTAGTAAATGTTTAACATGCAGTTGAATCTATCTCTTAAAACTAAAATTGAGGACTAGAGGTGTAGTTCACTTGGTAGATTGATTGCCTAGGCTATACAAAGCCCTAGGTTCAGTCCTCAGCACCACATAAACCAGATGGAGTAGGACATGCCTGTATTCCCAGCACTGAGGAAATGAAGGCGGGAGGATTGGAGTCCAAGGTTATCTATCCTTAGCTATATGGGAGTTTGAGGCCAACCTGAACTAAATGCCATGCGATAATGTTTAAAAAATAACAACAACAACAACAACAACAATAACCTGGCTTTAGAAGGTCCTGCGAACTAATTAAACACCCAACAAAAATCAGAGTTTAGGAACACAATGAGCAATATCCTGGAGACCATGCCTGTTAAACTCAGGATGCAAAGAAAACTTAAAATGACAAATTATTTAGTTGCCTCAATAAATAAATAGTAAGAGGTAAGAAATCTACTATGGTCTGAAAGATGTTTAAGGGCCATACCACCTAAGAGCTCACTTTGGATTCTTATTTTCCCCACTGAATCCGAGTTCACAGGCTGTGTTCTTTTGACAGCCAAATCCAGGCTGACTGTCACCCTGGCAGGGTCAGCCACATCCTGTTCTTGTTTTCTGGTGATGGTAATGGGGGCAGAGGCTATGCCATACATGTGTAACACGTGGCTGGAAGAGTGTGTGCTGGGGCTGGCACTGCAGGTTTTGAGTTGACACTGTAATCGGAAGCACATGAGGCTGACTGCCTCTGAGCATTGAGAACAATGTGGTCCTTGAGGGACTGGGAGTTGGATCATGTTGGTATCAGTCTTGTTACAGAAGTGTTCGAATGGTTTGACTGAGCCCTTGGACTTGAAATGAGGGTTTTTTTGGATGAAAGCTAGGACAGTGAAAACAAATGGGAGAAACAAGAAATCTAGATTCTTTCTCCCGTTTTGATTTATAGAAGCAAATGTTTTCATTCGGGAACTTGGAATTCTCGGAAGTGTAGTGACCAGGGTGGGTTTATTGCATTCTGATTTATAGCCTTTCTTGTTTCTTTTGGCAGCTATTGCATTATATGAATCGCCACTTAGGTGCATTGCGAAACCCTTCATGATCTATGTTGCACAACCCAGCTAAGCATAAAGTGAGATAGTGAGTAAACCAGCCAGCTACTCTTGCACAGCTCATCATGATGCTAAACTTAACTGATTCCCTATCCTGCCTGATCTAGAGCTTTCTAGGGGCTCTGTTTGGACAAACGTGATGGGTACTATTGGCTATACAGGTTTCTCCATGACTACAAAACTGCTAGTAAATAGTTGTTCTCTCCAAAGTGGGCTACATCATTAAGTGTTGTGTGTTAAGAGAAGAAAATGACCAGAGATCACAGTGAAGCCGGTCTATCCCATACGCTTGCGTTCTCTCCAAAAGATAAGAGTTGGCCTTCCCTTTGCAGTAGTGACAGACATCTTCAACCCTTTCTTTCACTTTTCCTCTACTCCCAAAGGAGGTTCTGAGCATCGTCCATACCTTTCGGGTTCTACTGAAATGTCTTGTTTCCATAGTGTCCTCCATGCCCCTCACTCTGGTTACATTCACATAGCAAACGTTATCAAGGTCTGGCTTTGCTTTACTCGTCACAGCAGGCTGACCTATGTATTTGTGGGATTCTGTGTATCACTAGATGTACCCCACCAGTATAGGGTAAATAATCATAAGTATTTATTAAATGAATGAGTGGGTGAGTAGAAGAGCAAGTGGGTGACTTTTCTGATGAGCTAAGGCAAGCGAAGTTGTCTATACCTCTTGCTTATTCTACCTCTATGAAGGGAAAGAGCTTGATATGTGGTTAAAAGTTTACCAAAAGTTTACCAGGTCAGGACTTCTCTACCCAAATTTTAACATGTGACATGGGAAAGGCTAGCGAGGCAAGGATGTCAAACAGCAATTATGCTAGTCTCCTCATTAGCTGGTCTAGAAGGCTTCCTTTTTCAATCCAGCTTCATCAACAATGAGGCTCATGTGTTGCTCCCCATCTGTATTTGTTTCCAGTTCTAAATGTGAAAAGTGAAGGTGGGCTGAGAAGAATTCCAAACACTTAACAACCATCCACAATAATCCCAGCAGCTGCAACCAAAAATAAAAGTCGGGCTAGCTTCATCCCCTGCAGGAGTGAACTTGGATATGGCTCCATGGCGGATCCCATGGCTTCAGTGGGTACCCACACACTGAGACTGCATTCTGCATCATCAGGGAAGCTCGGCGAGATCTGTTCCTTAGCCAGTGACATGCACATTAAATGTCTTTATTTTGTAATTTGCTTTCATGGAAGAAAATATGTTTTGTTATATAAACAAGCAAACTGCTGAATAGGAGTTTGAAATTATTTAGTGATTTGGGGAGATTTCATAACTAGTATGCTATTACAGTTCTCTTGCCATAGATAATCTCATCTATCACTATCCAATTTGCTATGTACTCTTCCTCATTCATGTTCCCATGGGTAAGCGTGGTAGCATTCACCAGCATTATGAGAAACAGCCGTGGCCAGTGTTGACCCTTAGGATTTTCTCTTACAGAATCTATTCACCTGTTTTGGGTTTTATGTCCTTGGATAAACTTGCAACCCTACTTCGAAGGTCCTACAGGAATCCTACATCAAAATAGCTTATAACAAACCTAGACATACACCTTCCACCCCCACCCTGAACACCTGCCACGTTCATTTTCCAAATTACTTTCAGATTTATAATCAGTCTTATGGCTGCCATTTTAAAGGTTGCATGTGTTCAGGAGCTATGTCCACCATAATTGTTTTTGTAATATCATGGGAAATGCAGAGAGCAGGAAACACTTAGACCAGCTCCTGAAATGGCAGGTCTCTAGTCTCTCTTCTTGTTAGAGGGTAGTTCGAGAGATTTCTCAAGTTTCGGCCAGTTCCCTATTTCTGAATGGTTATTTCAAAGGAACTGTGAGAGAGTCGATATTTTACTTTCTCTTACTCGTTTCCTTCTGTAATATTTCCTACCCTCTGCTGGCGAGTTCTTTGTAAAGGTTTCAAGGGATCAGTGACAGGCAGGAATAAAGGGGAAAGGGAGATGACTTAAAACTAACCCAGACTGCCAGGTGGAACACTTTTACTTGATTGGTGTTGTAAATAACCTAGTATCTAGAAAAAGGAAGACATTTTAGATACGGGTTAGGCCTCTCCTGTGGCTTACATCTAAAATGTCCTGCACATGCTCATGCGGTTGGACACTTTGTCTGCAACTGGTACTGCTGCTTTGGGCGGTTTGGGGGTTCTTCTTCTTCTTCTTCTTCTTCTTCTTCTTCTTCTTCTTCTTCTTCTTCTTCTTCTTCTTCTTCTTCTGAAGATTTATTTATCATTTTAATTATGTGTAATATCAATTGTGGGGGCATATGCACATAGTGTGTGCACATGTAAGTGCAGGTGCCTGAGGAGAACAGAGTAGGATGTCAGATCCCCTGGAGCTGGAGCTAAAGGCAGTTGAGCCTCCCAGCATGAATGATGGATCCTCTGTAAAAGCAATGATGCTCTGAACCACTGAGCCACCTCTCTGGCCCAGGTTATAAATTCTTTAGGACAAAAGATTAGCTAGCAGAACTGGGTGGTTGGGGCAGACCTTGAGCATTGTATGTATTTTGTGGTACTGGTCCAGGCTCTCTGCTTCCTGATCCTTTGTGATGCACAGGCCTGTCATCTCACACCCTTGAAGCTGTAGATGGAGCTGCTGCAGCAGCCCTATGTCTTTCCCCCGCACCCCCCCCCCAACTGGCTTGCATCCCTTGGTTCGATGGGCCAAATGAAAGCTCTCCTTCTTAAAGCTGCTTCTGCCAGCTAGCAAGTCAGGGCCATGTGATAAAGACTAATACAGTTTTCTAGTCTGAAAATGTAAAAGCCTAAACTCCTTAAGAGTGCCAACATGACTCTCAGCAGGTTTATAGATAGACTTCCGCTGGTCAAGTCTGAGCAAACCATCAGAATCTGAAAAACTCTGGAACCTGAAGCACTTGCAACCCCCAGGATTGTGAGTCTAAAGTACTTAATCGATTGCATGTGTTCCGTAGAGTGAGAAGGAGACACTGCTTAAAAACAATGGCAGCCTAAGATAGACAGACAAGGACTCGGGGTGTTTAGCCTCAGATTAGCAAAGTCTGGCTGAGAAGAACTTGAGTCTTACTGGGAGAGAAGTTACCTCTGCTGATGAGAGGCTTGGTGAGGGTTGTCCCAGAAAAATAATACATTCCCATGTTAACTAAAATAAAATCACTTTATTTTCTACTGATTTAGAGCAAATGCATTAAACTCCTCACCGCGTGGAAATGTTGGTAACCAAGCATAAATTAGCACCATGAATTTTTTTAATACTTCTCCAAAATTTTAATACCCCCTCCCAAATAACTTTCTGTCCTGACCTGTGTGGGTTAGTTGCTTGTGACTGTTCTTTTTCTTTAATCTCATGCTGCGATTCTAGAATTTGGAATACGTGATTCTAACCCTACTCTGGATTCAGTGTTCTCCTTAGACATGTGATTGGTCCCTAGCCTGCGTCTACAGGAAAGCAGTCCCACCTTCAAGTCCTCTGATTAATGCTGTGCCTTTTTATTCCCATGGGCCACTTGCCATTTCTTGACAGAATAATAGGACTTAAGGTCAGGGAAATGAGCAACTGAAGTATACTGTGCATCTAAGAAGAAGCAGCAAGGCAGAAAGAAGGGAGGAGATACCTTTAGTGTCCTGCTCAGGTTCACTGTCTTCTGTTAATGGGAACAGGAGGAAACGAACACGCAGCCAACAAACAGAAACAAAACAAGGCTTGGTGAGAAGGGGGTCTTAGACTGCAGCACATCCATTGTTCAGGATTCATTAGAATCTACTTGTTTCTTATTTCAATAAGAAACAAATGCCAGGAAGGGAAAGTCCTGACCTTTCTTTGCAAGCAAACGATCCCATGGCATAAGATTCCAAATTATGACTTGTAGTCAGGCAGTATTATACAGAAAATAAACTACAGCATTCTCAAAGACGTAGCTCACTCATGCATTTTTGTTTTAATGCAGACAAGGACAATCCCCCCTTTCTTTCAAGGCAACAGAGCCTCTACTATTCTAGTGAATTTTGTTCCTCTGTTTGCTTGGCTTCTCCTCTTACCAGGCCCTGCTGTGAAGTCAGTGCTGTGGACTGTGGGATCTCAGCTATCATTTCTATGGCAATAGACTCCTGTTGTGGTAAACAGGGGATTAGGGGGTTTCTGCAGAACCAGGGCCTACCACCAACAAAGATCTGGAGCTCTCATTTTTAACCCCTAGAGGCAGCTCAGAGAGTAGAGAAGAACAAAGCATTCTGGGAACAGAGTAGCCAAGGCTGCTCTGGGAGAAAATGAAAGGAAGAAAGAAAGAAAGAAAGAAAGAAAGAAAGAAAGAAAGAAAGAAAGAAAGAAAGAAAGAAAGAAGGAAAGAAGGAAAGAAAGAAAAGGAAGGAGAGAGAAAGAGAGGGAGAGAGAGGGAGAGAGAGGGAAAGAAGAAGAGAGGGAGGGAGAGAAAGAGGGGGAGGGAGGAAGGGAGGGAAGGAGGAAGGGAAAGAGAGAGAGACAGAGAGACAGAAAGAGAGAGAAAGAGAACAAAAACCAAAACTCTAAATTGGATAGAAAGGATGGAGAATTTGTATACATTTTTAGAAACCCTAACCAGGGAAAAATAAAAATCAAATTAGTCATTCTAAAATGTTTACTATGACCATATCAAGGGTTATTTGTTCAAATCCATTTAGACCTTTTTTTAAAGAAATAATTAAATATAAGTCAGTTGCCATGTGTGTATATGGAAAAATAGTGATATTGTTGGTAACCACTGTTTCTGACAGGAATAGGCTTGCACTGTTCTTCATAGACTGTTCTTTCATATATGTCACACACCACTCACTGAGATCCCTCCTGCATCTCTTTGATTGAACATGACCTGTGTAACTGGGGTTATTTTACATATAAAACAGAGCAAACCATCTAAGACTCAGGGATCTACTGCCAGGACAGAGCAAGAATGCAGTGCCGTCATTCAGGTTCAGACGTGGAGTCCTCTGCTGTAACCTGGTGTCATGGTGACTAACGTCTCCATTGCGTAGTTCATACCCAATCTTAAAGTCAAATGCATGTAAAATCTCCTATTTGATTTGACTCTCTCTGACCGCTTGCTGCCTTCACCAAGAAGGTCAGTGGTGTTTAGTTTTATTTTTCTTGCCTTAAGAATCCAGGCTAGAGGCTACTAACAATTTATAAATGGATGCCAATTACAAAGAAAAAAAAAAAAGTGTTCAGAGGTTGACTGTCAAATGATCCTTGAGTCCAGACGAAGAACTTAGGTTTTTACAGCGTTCCTAACAGTGCCAGGTAAAGCACAGAGAAAGTATTAGTTTCTTCTATACTGAGCACTTAGAAACTGTAGAGTCCCTGGTCTGTTTTCGTTGCATTTTTATTGTTTGTTTTGTTTTGAGACAAGGTCTCACTGTGCATTGTTTGCTATGCTTGATCCTCTGGCTCCCCTTCTTGAGTGCTAGGACTTTAGGTGTGTTCCACGATACCCAGGAAGAGTCCCTGCTTGGATCCCAGATGTGGTCAGAAGAGAAGAAAAGATTATTTTGAGCCAAATTAGGCCTGAAAAATTGTGAAAGGACACCCCCTCTACACACACACACACACACACACACACACACACACACACACACACACCAGCTAAATAGAACCAACCAAAAATATGCAACAGTGTCTGAGATTTAGTGTTTTCCAAAGAACAAGCTCAGAGGTTGGCCTAGGGATTTCACTTTCATATGAATAGTATAAAAACTCCTATCTATGCATAGATGCAAATATCCACAAATGCCTCACATGCTTTGGCATTAATACATACACACATATAAATACATGCACACACAACTGATGTTACCTTAGAGGAAAATATGAAAGATTACTCTGTGAGAATCTATTGAAACTTGTATGCACCCTGTGGAACAGTTTTGCTGGTCACTTCAAGGACAGACTGCAGTCTAAAATTCATCATGTGACCCATGTGTCCATGGTGATTCCTGGTGACTTCTGAACTTGTCATCTGCCAATTTTGAAAATCCTACATCATGGCCTTCATCTGGATTTAATTGTTAAATTCTCACCTAATTGTTTAATGCATTATGCTCTGTCTTGTCCTCCAAATAGCTTTTTAATCTTCTGGGGAAGGTATAGTGTTAGAACCAGGGGTAGCAACCAACTTCTGTTGCTTTTTTTTTTTTCTGAAGTATAGAACCATTTCTCATAGAAAAAAAATCTATAATTTTTAAGAAGTCTTTTGGCATTCATATAAGGGATGGCCTGCCTTCCACCTTCTTGACTAGCCTGGGAGAGTGGGTAGGCTAGACAGTCAGTGCCCACCCTGACTGCATGGTGATCACTCTACTTCTACATCCAAGTTCAACAGCAATCAACTACTCTCTTCAATATATTCACTTATAGGAAACTTAGGATCATTTTAGCAACCCATTTTGACCAATTCTTTATGAAAAAATAGGGAGGAAAGACATATACTCTAAATCATTCGTCCTAATGATTACTACCCATAAGACCTGTTTCCTACTTCCATTCACTGGGTAAGAATTGAAGTCCAAGTGGTGTTTTGATGTTTCCAGCTGTAATAGCCACAGCCCCTCACTCTGATTGCTAATGTTTCAAACTTCCTTAGCTCTTCTTATCCTGAGTTACTTGAAATTCACTAGTATGCACAATGAGTCTAATAACTAAAGAAAAGAAGCACTGTATGCACTTTCTTTCTGTGAATACAAGTCTGCCTGTATTTTCAATTGTAGTTGTGTGATATAGTCAGCCAGCTGATATTACCAAAAATCACAAATACCCATCACTGAGTTTTATTCTTTTTTGTATTAAGGCCTTTCTCCCCAAATTCATCTATGTATGTTCATTTGTGATGTTAATTCATCAGTTTATCAATTGGAGAGGGAATTGGAAGGTTTATTAAGGTCATGAAGGAAGAAGAAAAGTAAAGATTCCCTGAGAGCTATAAAAGGGATAAACTTGGTAAAATCACACAAGTCATGGAGACCCTGAGGAGTGAATAAAGAACCAGAAGAAAGCAGACTTCAGAAGTATGCAGATAGCATGCATTCTTCTGGCTACAAGAGAGAGATGAGCCAAGACATAACAGGGATTCCACAAATGAGGCTGGTGTCTCAGAAGAGCTGAATGCACACGTTATAGTACTGAGGCTTCCTGTTTCTGGGAAGGAGATATCATGAGAAAAAAAGGTCAAGTATAAGATAAAGAGGGCTTGAAGGAGAAGCCAGCTGTGTCCCGGCCGGCTCTGGGGGAGAGCACGGCAAGGTATTTTAGAGAAGTTTGAGCAAGAGGTAAGTACTGAGATCACCATGAGGGGAGAGAATCTGAGATGTATGTGCCAGCTGCTTTGAACACGAGCACTTTGGAGGCTCCAGGTCTCCTGGTTCTTCTCTTAGCTCAGTGAGTAGGATCCATTCAATGTAGCACACAGTGACAGCTCAGAAACAACAGCAGGCTGTGGATGTTCTACAAGATGCTATTATGTGCATGTGCCTATACTTGCATTTTGTTTGTAGTATCCAAACAAGCCAGCTAAAGTATTCTGTTTTCTTGATGGATAAAAAGAACAACTTTAACTAGCACTTCCTTTGACTCCTTTGAAACAGTAATAGACACCGTCACTTCTTATTTATTCCATGAGATAGAAGTTTCATAGGATGGACTTGTAGCTTTTTAGCTAGTATTGAAGGTACATGATGATATGTAAACATAGCCCAAAGACTATATTTGTGACAGTGCTGAGTTCACAATTCAAAAACAATCTCACTAGAACAAATACATAGCAGTATTAGAGAGGATGTCAACACTAAAGTAATACCTCAGCCAACAGGAAGATAGGCAAAACATAAGAGACAGGCAGAACTGTCAGGTCCCAGTTCCTCTCAACAGCAGCTGAGGTCTGATATCTATCTATAGAAGGATGGATGGATAGACAGGTAGAAAGACAGATAGATAGATGGATAGTTGGATAGATAGATAGATAGATAGATAGATAGATAGATAGATAGATAGACAGACAGACAGACAGCCCACTTGGTGTTGGGAACGAGTAGCTCATTGCTTGAAAACAAAGGCAAGAGTAAGGTGCCCCTCCCAAGGAGAAGGGGAAGACACAGTTATGGTATTGCAGAATTTGGATGCCTATGAGGCTAAATCTTGATTGGACTCCAAAACATTATAGATTGGAGCCCTAAATTCTGCTCATTACATCTTTATTAAGAAGGAACTGGGAGGCTTTCTGAAGAAAACCTTCAAACTTACTGGAAAAGAGAAAAATTACTTTAAAGGAAAAATAATTAGGAGTAGTGATCCGTAAGTTCATAGAACAATGGGAATAAGAATGCTAAGAAATCCAATGCATTTAGTAACTAGATTAATCCCACTGAAAGAAAATAAAAAGATAGCACAAACCTCAACACATAAGCCATACAAGGACAGGCAAAGTTCAAACACAAGTTAATAATCCTGAAGAAAACAATATGAATGCTAAAAATTAAAACAGAATAAAAATTTTAAAGAAAAAATAGAATAGCTAAACTTCATGTACATATAAGACATACAACACATTTTGAACAAGGTTGATTGGAGAATCAGTGAATAAGAAGTTGATATTTAGGAAACTGAAGCTGACTGATAAGATATCTCAGAGGTTAAGAGCACTGACTCTTCCAGAGGTCCTGAGTTCAATTCCCAGCAACTACACATGTGGCTCACAACCATCTATGAGGGCATCTTATGCCGTCTTTTAACATGTGGAGTAATGATCAGAGCACATATACATTAAATAAATAATCTTAGAAAGGGAGAGAAGGAGGAGGGGGAATGCAGAGGGGAAGAAGGAGGAGAAGGAGAAGGAGAAGGAGAAGGAGGAGGAGGAGGAGGAGGAGGAGGAGGAGGAGGAGGAGGAGGAGGAGGAGGAGAAACTGTGAAGCCCTTGGTGCCTACAGAAAGGGAAGAGAAATCATGCAAGATCAGGGAAGACCAAAGAAGTGATTTGAGGCTCTCCTGATGTTACAAGAGCATGGGAGATCTACAGTAAGGGAGGGGCAGAGAAGCAGCATGCAAAAAGATAATGATTGAAATTGTCTCAAGTTGGAGCAACATCTACATCTCTGGAAGCACTAAACATGTAGATCTCACAAAGCACTAAGGTTGTGGCTTTAAAATCTGAAACTCATGGTCACTCATGAGGCTTTTAGACATGTAGTGTAGGCAACACAACCTGCACTGCAGAATCAGTGGCTTTGCCTAGGCCTCAGGGATCTTTCTTTACAAAAATACTCAAAAACATCTTGGTCTTTCCACGGGGCAGCAGAACTGTAAGTTACTTAGGAAATGAGTGTGTAGGAAGATTTGTAAAAATAAGTTGACATTTGTAGTTTGAAAATGTGTCCTCCCTAAGGGAAAAAAAAATGGTACCTGATTTTTCTCCTTTAAGAGCAGGCTGAATTTAATGATTCATCTCTAACCAATAAAATATGGCAGAAGTGACTGTATAACTTCTGAATCTGGACTGTTAGAAAGAAAAAAGAAAAAGAAGAGAAAATTCTTCCTGTTCTCCACTAACTCTCAGGCAGGCACTAGGGAAAGCGGTAACTTGTAAGGACACTCAAGCTGCCCTGTACTAGGGCCCACAAGAGAAGAAACTGAGGAATCTCACTATCTGGCATCAACCAGAGCTAACTTGCATGTATGCCAAGACGGACCTGGTTCTTCCAGCTTCATCAGGCTTTCATAACAGTGAAGAGGTAATCAATGTTTCAACTGCATCTATGGCTTGGAGTAGCCCAGCAAACCCACTCTAACTCGGCAAGGATGTTGTCTCTTTCCTTTAGCTGTTAAATTTTTATGTGAAATATTACACATTAATAGATGACTGACAGCCTGATGACAAGCGAAGATAAAAGCACTGATTGTCAAAAGTCAAGAGAAAAATGCCAAAGCTACCAGAAAGCGGAGCTGGCTTGCCAACAAAAGAAAAAAAAAAGATGACCCTCTCACCCTTCAGCCTGTGAAGTCACAGGATAACATTGAGAGAAAATAGCTGCCACCATAAATCACACAGACAAAACAAGAGTGAGTCCAAGGGAAAGGAGACATAGAGGAACTAGAGAGGTGGCTCAGTGGCTAAGATTACTGGCTGCTCTTGCACAGGACAGGGTTAGACTCCCAGTACCCATGTGGGCACTCACAGCAGTAACTCTAGTACTAGGGGATCTGATGCCTTCTCTGGCCTCTTCAGGTACCAGGCAACAATGTGGTACACAGAAGGTTAAAAAGAAAAAGACAAAAAGAGTCTAGTACCCATGGATTACCGTAGAAAGAACTAATGACGAATATATTTAGGAAATGAGAAATTGAACGCATAAAGAAAAAAGAAACATGGAAAAGAAAAAACAGATTATAGCACCTGGTGGTTTGTCTTAACAGGAATATTAATTGTGGTCTATAAAGTTACTCAACTTTTGAGATTAAGAAATGTTAGGTCATATTTACCATAGGGAGAAAGAGAGTGGCATTTATAAAAGGAGTCAGGCTGCGATAGAGTAGGCTCTCTGCCCTGCTTGGAACGCCAGAGCCAAGACTGTGATTTTAACCTCTGTCAGAGCAGAAGCACCATCTCTGTGTTAGAAATGTCAAAGCCATCACTAAAGTAGAACGCGCTGACTCTAATATCAGAATCTCCAGCTGTGGGGGTGGGGAATTCAGCAGGAAGAAGGATCGGAGTAAAAATCAAGCACACAAAAGAAACAGCAAAATTAATATTACACATGGTAAAGATATATAGAATCCTGAGGATAAGGGGAAAGGGACCACACATTCAAGGCTAGCCTGAGCTATCTAGAACAGCCTTGTAAATTAATTAATTAACTCTAATTAACTTATAGAAAGAAGTTTTCAGAATAAGTATAAATGATTAAACTTATATATAAAGATAACAAAATCCTTTAGATTGGATTATTTTTATACATCAGGCTATCTTCTACTTACATCATAACAGGGGAGGCTAGAAAGGAAGCAACTGAAGACTACAAAGCAATGGGGGAAACATCGAATTAAAATATATCAACAAAGTCAATATAAAATATGACAGAATCTATGACAAAAAGTACTCATAGCAAAAAAAAAAAAAAAGAGGAACATCACCCAAAGGTTAAAAACACAAATTATAAAGGGGGATTTATAACAATAACGAGCATGCGTTCCATAAAGTAAAAATTTCAAAACATGTAAAACTCAAACTGGTGGATCTAAAAGAGATCTGTATCAAACGATGCTGCTAACCCCAGCTGCCGAGAGTTCCAGAGTTAGGCTAAGGGGCCTATTTGACATGACAAGGCCAACCTTTAAAAGGGAAGGTCAGAGTGTTTTAAAAGTGTAAATGAAGGAGAAAAAGAAAACTATGTCTTCTACTCTGGTCCAAGGGCCATTTACTTTTCTGCCACGGAACAAATTTATGGACCATAAAACTAAAATAGAAAGATTATAAATGCTACAAAGCAACTTCTCAAAATAGCCGTTTGCAAAGTCCAGTTCCCCTGGTCTCTTCATGCACCTTTCCAAACAGTTCCTGGCTGTTCTGTTACACGGTGAGACTCTGCACAGTGATGGTATTTAAAATGAAGATTAAAGGAGATGTCTAAAGTGCTCACCAAGGAGAAATAAAAATTATCCCATTCCTATAAAACACTGAGATGCTATTTGCCTTCTACTGTTTTGTTTTGTTTCATTTTAAGACAGTCTGAGACTTAGGCTGGCCTCAAGTGTTCCCTTTGGTGCTTGACTAAAGAGCTCATATTTTCCTCTGCACCCAAATGCTTTGATGTAATAATGCACATAGGGCCCAGTTGGGAAAAGCACACTCTGTTTGTCCAGAGGACCTGAGTTCAGTTCCCAGCACCCATGTTCACAGTTCATAACCCTCTGTAAACCTGAGTTCTGTGGAGATGTGATAGCGGTTTCTGGTCTGTGTGGGGACCTGTACACAGACACCTTTATTTGCTTTTACACGTGGGGCTTTCTTCCCAGTCAGTAGTTCAGGGAATCCTGACTCTCTGTTCCCAAAGTTCTAACTAACTCTGTAGATTTTGCAAAGGACAAACTCAGAAATTAGGCAAACTCAGAAACGGGAGAACCCATACTCAGCACTAAGATAATCTCCTCCCATTTATATATGATGCCATGAGTGGTAGGTGTGCACTAGAATCTTAATTTTATTGTTCACTGGGTTGTTTTTTTGGTCTGATTCTTGCTCAACTTCTACAGATTTCAGTTTTTTTCAACCAGAAGGAAAACAATGGAGTGATTGACTCTCAGCTCAGAATTGTGGAGATTTAAATCATGAAATGATGGAGATATTTGAAGGCAGGTGGGGGAAGCCTGAGCGAGAGACAGAGAATGTACATCACTAAGATACATTGAGCGCATGTGTAAACTTTCCAAAAATATTTTTAAAGATATAAAATAAAGATATGAAAATATAAAAAAATAAAAACCTATTTTATATCTTTAAAATAAGATAGGAGCTTAATGGGGGGCAGGGGGAATGGGTGAAGGTTTGGGGTGGATAAAAGAGAGGACGAGAATGAGTGGGTGGCCAAGATACATTATAAACATGTACAAAGTGTACAAGAATAAATTAATAAACTATCAAATTTATATAGATTAAAGATTATTTCTATGAAGCAGTTAATAAAAATTTATCATCATCATCATCATCATCATCATCATCATCATCATCATCATCATCATCCACTGATTGAGGATTCAGCTACAAATCATGAGAAGCAAGATTTGAAGCCAGATTCATATTATCTCTCCTCTCTCTCTCTTTCTCTCTCTGTCTCTCTGTCTCTCTGTCTCTGTCTCTGTCTCTGTCTCTCTCTCTCTCTCTCTGTTTCTCTCTCTCTTAGGTATCGTTCTGATTCATAAAGACTGTTCTGTCCCTTCAACAGACTTCACAGGTAGGTTTTTATTTTATTTTTAACATCAAGCTATCTTGGCTCACATTTCCCAGATATAGATCATGTTATGTGCTGTTTTCTCACAGATATGAAAAGCATATCCTCAATTCCATACCTAAATGAAACTATCAAGAGAAGAACCGCTCTGTGAAAAGGTAAGTTGGTCCTGTAGCCATTGGTGCTAAACCCTGGATGTGAATCTCTGTAAGTTATTTGAATCTCTTCTAGAATTGTATTTTCCAAGAACCATTGAATTAGGGATACCTGCTAGTAGACAAATGCTACCAGCAGCCCAAGAGGTCATTTTTCCTAGATTTTCTTAATTTATTTTTTCATTAATTGAACACAAGAGGGTTGAAGAGGAATCATGCTGGGGCTCCATAGATTTCTCAATAGATTCCTATCTTGTTATTCAATCATTAAAATAAAATCTGGAAATAATAACAAACCTTAAAAAAATAGAGCCTGGATTCTCTTTTTGACTCTTGGTAGCTGAAGCAAAGGAAAGAAAGAAGATCCTGGTATGTGGCCACTGTTTACTTTTCTGTCTCTCTTGAAGCAGGGAAGGAACATGCATGAAGCAGTCCTCACTGGGCCTCCATCCTGGAGGAAGTGGAACCAAAGTACACCATCCTCACCATGACACTCTGCTCCAAGTCCTCAAAGAGATCCTCCCACCTCCCTAAGACCAAGATGCTCTATTGCAGTTGGCATGGAGAACGTGTCCATGGCCTTTAAGATAATAACATTTTTCTAGTTCATATATAAGGACTGCTGACTACTAAGCATGAGAAAAATATTTACCCAGTTAGTCAAAATAGAGCTTGTTTTATGCTCACGTTTATGTTTACATAGGGAAATGATGAAAAAAAAGAAATTTTCTTTTACTAAATTGGTCCTGCAAACATCTCATTTTAACCATAAGCCTATAAAAAGTTGGGCTTCAGTTCCAATGTACTCTTTCAAAGAAGAAAATCATCTTCAATTCTGATGGGAAGAGACAATGAACCTCTTAGTTACTAGAGGAGAAATCCTCCCCTGGCTACCATTCTAAACCTTTTGTATCTGAAAGAATTTTCAGCTTGCAAAAGCCAAGCAAACAGGAGGAAGTTCCATGTGCTATCCATCCAACTTCTCCTAATCCTGTATGGTCACAGCAGGCATAAACAAAAATTTAGAATATCCATCAAATTTTCTTCTTTATCTGAAGCTCAGGAAGATATCTGAATTCTAAGAGTCCAAAAATCAATTATTTTCCTGTATTTAGAACTTTTAGCTGGAAAAAAAAAATAGGAGTCCCGCACTCTTATCTTTTTTGTGAGATATCCCCCCACTGTATTCTGGTTTGTTAAATGGTGTGAACTGGTAACATCTGTGGCTATTTTAGGAGAGATGCTGAGTGTCCAAATAGGTCCACATGCTTCCAAACTTTAGATTTCCATCATTTAACAAATGCATTTGAGACAGAATGGAATAAAAAAGAACCTCAGCAGGAGCCTGAGTCAAGTCGCAGGTCATCGTGGCTGCAGAGGTACCACTAACAGACGCTGCCACACACTCTCCCTTCTTGTTATGCTCTGAGTGTGAGTCAGGATTGGGCTCTCTGTGCACATGATAGACTTACAATCCCCACCCCATCAAAGTCCATTTTCTTTTGTCTCTTACAGAGGTGTGAGCCATACAACGAATGGCTCTTCATTAGTCAGAATTCTGTTTGGTCCCACCTTTCTGATGCTCTGAAGTTTCCAAGGCTTTTCACTATGTTTGGAAATATTCAAGACATGAAAGAACTTATCATAAGCTGGATTTTGAATGTCTCCCGATGGCCCATTGCTGTGAGGGACACCAGTCTGTGGTGCTGTCAGGAAACGAAGAAGCTTTTTGAGGTGGAACTTAATGAGAAGAATTCAGGTCACTCAAACACACTCTTGAAGAAGATATAAAACCCAGCCCTTCCTGTTTCATTCTTTGCTTTCTGGCCACCATCAAGTAAACAGAAGTCTTTCTTACGCACTCCCTACATGATGTATTGTGTTGCTCTGGACCAGCGATTCTCAACCTGTGGGCCATGACTACCTTCAGGGATGAATGACCCTTTCACAGGAGTCACCTACGACCATTGGAAACACAGATATTTACATTATGATTCACAATAGTACCAAAATTACAATTATGAAGTAACATTGAAAATAATTTTATGGTTGGGGGGTCACCAAACCTTGATGAACTATATTAGTCACAGCATTAGGAAGGTTGAGAACCACTGCCCTAGTGTCAAGGCCAGGACTAGGCCAACTGATAAAACCCTCTGAAAGCCCTAGTCAAAGCAAACCTTCTCTCCCTTTAAGATAGTTGTCTTGAGGAGCTCTGCCAATCCAGTGGCACAAGTTCCTTCCAATCTGTCTGGGCACTGGTCCTGAGCAGACCTTGGGTGCAAACTCTACAGCAAGTCCCATAACACGCAGAGGAAGCTCTACTTCCAGGCATTCTAACACACCCAGGATCATAGGAACAGAGGTGAGGAGGACACAATGTCTGTCCCATCAGGAGGAGTAACTGGGACCAGAGGGACCCCAGCATGCAGGAATTCTACCAGCCCAGTAGCATAGGTTCCTTCCAGTGTATCTGGGCTGGTACCCTGCGAAAACCTTGGGCACAAACTCTGTAGTGAGTCCCATAATACCTAGAGGAAGCTCTCCTTCCAGGTGCTCTAATGGGACCAGAATCACAAGATCCCAGAATCACAGGATCACAGAGACAGCTTGACTATGAGGAGTTCCGACACAACCAGGATCACAGGAAGGACAGGCCCCAGGCAGATTTAGCCAGGACAGGTAGCAAGGAGAGATAACCAGATGGTAGAAGGCAAACATAAGAAAATAAGCAACAGAAACCAAGGTTACTTGGCATCATCAGAACCCAATTCTCCTATAGCAAGTCCTGGACACATCATCACACCAGAAAAGCAAGATTCAGACCTAAAATCACTTCTGATGATGATGATACAGGACTTTGAGAAGGACATAAATAACTCTGTCAAAGAAATACAGGAGAACACAGGTAAACAGCTAGAAGCCCTTAAAGAGGAATCAGAAAAACCCCTTAAAGAACTACAGGAAAACACAATCAAACAGGTGAAGGAAATGAACAATACCATCTAGGATCTAAAAGTGGAACTAGAAACAATAAAGAAATCACAAAGGGAGACAATCCTGGAGTTAGAAAACCTAGGAAAGAGATCAGGAGTCATAGATGCAAGCATCACCAACAGAATACAAGAGATAGAAGAGAGAATCTCAGGGGGAGAAGATACTGTAGAAAACATTGACACAACAGTCAAAGAAAATGCAAAAAGCAAAAAGCTCCTAACCTAAAGCATCCAGGAAATTCAGGATGCAATGAGAAGACAAAATCTAAGGATAACTGGTATAGAAGAGAGTGAAGACCTCCAACTTAAAGGGCCAGTAAATAGCTTCAACAAAATTATACAAGAAAACTTCCCTAACCTAAAGAAAGAGATGCCCATAAACATACAAGAAGCCTACAGAATTCCAAATAGACTGGGCCAGAAAAGAAATTCCTCCCATCACATAATAATGAAAACACTAAATGCACTAAACAAAGAAAGAATTTTAAAAGCAGTAAGGAAAAAGGTAAAGTAACATAAAGGCAGGCCTATCAGAATTACACTAGACTTCTCACCAGAGACTATGAAAGCTAGAAGAACTTGGGCAGATGTCATACAAACTCTAAGAGAACATAAATGCCAGCCCAGGCTAACTATACCCAGCAAAACTCTCAATTACAATAGATGGAGAAAACAAGATATTCCATGACAAAACCAAATTTACACAATATCTTTCCACAAATCCAGCCCTACAATGGATAATAGATGGAAAACCCCAACATAAGAAGTAAAACTACACCCTAGAAGAAACAAGAACGTAATCTCTCAACAAACTCACACAAACCTAATTCCACCTCTTACAACAAAAGCAATAGGAAATAACAATTACTTTTTCTTAATATCTCTTAATATAAAAATTAGTATTACCAACATATCCTAATTGATTGAAATTCAAAAATATGAGGAATTAAAAATTTGTTGAATATCATCCAGTGGTCTCTAATCCAGTAATTGGAGAAATAGGTCCAATATTGTATAACCCCTATATATTTTTTGCTTATTTGTACATGACAGTGTCTTGCCATGTACCACATAATGGTCTTGAAATCATGCTTCTCCTATTTCAGCCTCTCTATTAGTAGGATTGTTTATTTGATGTTTTTTTACACTATACTATGCTTTTCAGAAGAGCTTACATATTTCAAAATTATTTATACAGCCAAAAGAATTGTAGACAATTAACTTGAGAGGTGGCTTGTAAGAGAACAACAAAGAGTGAGACTGAGTTTGCTTGATGTTTGTAGCTATTGTATCAATTTTGAAGAAGAGGGCTTTATAAGTTACTCTTTCTCTAAGATGAACGCTTTTCAAAATCATCACAGCCAATGAACCAGATTCTTACCCTCACCTAATGTTTGTGGCACGCTCCAAGCAGAACCATTGTTCATTGAAACAGTTGGTGAATGACTTCATGGATAGATCATCTTAATACACACACCATTTCTTAAATGAATGTAACCTATTCTCTATAGGCTGAGAATGAAGACACTCACTCAAATCAAATAGCTTTGACCATAGCAGGAAATCTGTATCCAAAAATCGTGCCTACAATTCATTCCTTGGTGCAGCAGAAGTGTCAATTCTTAGCTTAGCTACTATGGAGGTAAAATCCTTTGGTGATGTGAGAGCCATTGAAGTATAGCTTTATTTCAATGAAATCCAATGTCTAAAAATTGTTCTTATTTTGACCTTATACCACAGAGTGAGCCAAGATTTTAAGCACTACTAAAAACAAAACAAACAAAAAGACTT